>JAOWBW010000495.1:0-185726 GCA_026119855.1 Campanula takesimana | reverse complement strand
TCTCGCCTGTTTTCCAAACACACAATCTTCGCAGATCCCCACGTCGACTGTCTTTTAACCCGGTAGTAGTCCCTTTGAGCAAAGTACCTCATCCCCTTCTCACTCATGTGACCCAAATCGACAGTTGCCACAAAATCAGTATCACCCTTGGCTGACGCCACCGCGATACTATCCTTGGTGTTATTCGCCAAATACAATGTCCCCTCCTTATTTACCCCGAGCGATCTCACGATCCTCCCTTGGTAATAACCTAGTTCCCGCAGCCGAATGTTACCTTGTAACTTCTTCGTCCAACTGCCCAACTGATAATAGGTTCTTTTTCAAACCCGGAATGTGCCTGACCCGTTCAGATGTAAGACCTTCCCGTCCGATGCTCCTATTCTGACATCCCCCTTCCCTTGATTTCCAAAGGCTCGCCATCCGCCAGATAGACCTTACCGAAATCAACGGAAGTATAATTCTCCATCTCTTCTGCATGCCCGCAAGAGTGGAATGATGCCCCCGAATCCAGCACCCATGATTCTAGTGCACTTACTAACACTCAGAACCAGTAATCATCACCTTCGACTGTCACATTCACCGAATTGCCCCCACGATTGGGACAATCCTTCTTGTAGTGTCCTAACTCCTTGCAATGATAACACTGCACCGATCCTTTCGCAACCCTTGTTTGTCTCTGATCTCCACGGCCTTGCCCTTACCACCCACCACGTTCCTCCCTAGATTTAGTTCTCCCTTGTTTGCTAGTACCCGGCCTTCCCCTGCTAGTAGTAGCTAAGGCCGATCCCGAAGCAGTCGATGTCCCCAACTTCTTCATGCGATTTTCCTCGCCCAAGAGAAAGTCTTTACATCATCATACTTCAATTGGTTTTTACATGCTGAAGCATTGATCGCTGTCCACCGTCCCGCTCCAACTTCCTGGTAAAGACGCTAGCAACAAGCACGCATGAACCTCATCATCAAACGTAATCTCCAACGCAGTTAATGAGTCTATAACATCCATAAACTCATCGATGTGTTAGCCAAGGATCCTCCCTCTTGCATCTTGAGGACTACCCATCTTGCGTATCAAATCAACCTGGTTTGCAGCAGATGGAGTTTTAAAATCTCAGTAAGATAATCCAATAGCTCTTTAGTGGTCTTCGCCTTCTGGTAGTCTTCGCGATCCACTTTGACAAAAGTAGATCTAACCACCCCTAGGGCCTTCCGATCCATGAGATCCCAAATCTTCTTGCTTTTTCCTTCCGGTTTGACACCCTTAGAGGCTTATAGAGATCTTTGTTATACAAGAGATCCTCTATCTGCATCTCCAAAATCCGTAGTCAGACCCATCGAATTTCTCAACCGCCTGTTTGTCCTTGCCCATTCTTGATTGCTTGACAACACCCAATCGCTTGATAAACCAATCTTACGATTAAACCCTGATCTCCAAACCAGAGCTCTTGATACCAAGTTGTTGTGGATATGGCCCTCCACTACCCAAGCCAAACCCACAAGAACAATAAGAGCACACAAAACAGAACACAAGAAATCAAAGCACAGAAAGAACACAGAAATTGTTAACCCAGTTCGTCAATATGTTTGACTACATCTGGGGGCACTACCAAGCCAGGATCTTGCACTATAATATGTTTAAATCTGAGTTACAATGAGTATGGGGGCGGAACATTGTTTATATATAGCAAACCAAGAGTAAGACCTAAACCTAAACATAAGAGAAATCCTGAAAATCTGCACTTTCTCGGCATTCCAAGCGCCCGCTTGTAGGGGACCAGGCGCAATCCTGCTCCAGATTTTCTTCTCTTTGTTTCTTTGAGGGATCTCTACTCCAACATCTTTATACTACTTATTTCGTCAAAAAATGATCTACCCACTTTTACTATCATAATTTAATACGAATGAAACTTGAACAATGATTGTAAGTTGATTTATTTGTTGAAAATTTAATGTTGATATTAGAGGCATTTTCTTAAAAGTGCTTCATCCAAATATTTATTCTTTATAAAGACTCTACATTTTCTTAAATTTCTCTAAGGTCCATGGTATAAATATATTCCAGAATTACCACCACATAGCACGCCCCGCTCATTGTTCTGCGCTCCATGCCATAGTTACATCCCGCTCTGAGAGCCATGTCTCAGACCCATGAAAACGCTGAGAGCCATCTCTCATAACCATAAAAACTCTGAGAACCGTATCACAGATGCTCTAAGAGTCATGCCATATAAGCTCTGAGAGTCATGAAATAAAGTAACATTAAACTTTCATAGCCAACTCTCAGAGCCAAAGTAAACAAATACCACACTTACAAAAGCCAAATTAACCATGAGAATTATCTATCGGACCAAATTTTGGCTTTGAGAGATAACTCTCAAACCTAATTTTGACAATGAGAGACAGCTTACAGGCCTTTTATTTCATTCAATTTCCAAAATAAAACATGAATAAAATATTTACAAACCACTTTTGGTGATCATTTCTCTAAACCACCCCCCCCCCCCAAAAAAAAAAAAAAATAGTATACGAGTTACTAAAAGAAAAATACAAAAGACACAAATCTACATATTGGGATAATAGAGTGATGAAGAAAGGGTAAGTTGAAGACGATCAGAGACGAGTGTTCGTCGATCAACATTAGTTGATATCTCAAATGACTTTTGTTGTCGTTGATTCTGAAGGGAAGAACTATGGTCAAAAATGGAGATGAAGTGATGTTGTTGCTAAGAAATTGTGAGTGGGAGCCTAGGGTTAGGGCTTGAAATAGACTTGATACTCGTCGGAAACAACTTTGACTGTAAGACCACCAGTCACATAGAGGTTTGCAGATCGGAGATGTGTGGGTGCTGATGGGGTCACTAGATGAAGGAGGACGCGTGTGGGATTGATGGATGAAGGAGGACGCTGGGGGAGAAGGAGGACGCTGGAGGATATAAGAGTTGACCGGAGGAGAGAAAGAGGGAGAGATAGTATGTGGCGCCAGAGAGAAAAATGTGTGTTTAAGAGCAAGAATGAGCGGTATGAATAGTAAGTGGATTGTTGTTGTGTGTATGACAAGTGAGTCTTATTAAATAAAATCATTAAAACTTTGCCTTTTTTGGCGGTCTCAATTGTGGTGGGATGAACTAAAAACGAAATAAGTCTCATTTGTAATGGGGCGGAGGAAGTATACCCCTAATGATCTCACTACTTCACATTATTTAACATTATTAGTGCAAGAGTAAAACTAAAATATTTATGATCACTAATTTGTAACTTCATTACAAAAAGTCATAAATTTTGAGACAAAACTTTTGTCAAAATAGATACTCTCTCCGTCCCATTTGAAGCTTCACCATTTTGGTGATGGCACACAAATTAAGAAAAAAGATGAGTGTAAGAAGGGTTGTGAGAGGGAAGAAGTTAGTGAGTATGACAAGTGGGGCCTACAATTTAAATATGTGAGAGTTGAAAGTTAGTGGGTATGACAAGTGGGCCCCATAATTTAAGTATGTGAAAGGAAGAAGTGAGTGGATATGACAAGTGGGACCTACATTTTTTACCATTTTAGGAAAGGATGAAACTTTTAACGGGACACCCATTTGGGTAAAAGGTGAAGTTTTAAATGGGACGGAGGGAGTATTTGTTTTGAGATGGAAGGAGTAGATGATATTTATTCAAAAGTTGTCCATCACATCTCTTTCTACAATTATTTATTTATTTATTTATTTTATTTTTGAAATTTTTCTTTCTACAAGCTTAAGGAGAGATTAATTGGTAATATAATACTAACGTGGCTTGAGGCCCAGTGTTTATTGACCTTGAAAGAATTAAGTTAGTCCGAGTTATTGAATTGGGGCATTGGGCTACCACTCGCCAATTCCTGCTGTAAACAGATACACCAAAACTTGGGCCGGTACCATTATTCTATGAACATCCATTTGTAAACAAAGCAAAATATGTTCGAAAATTTGAGTCCAGATTTTTAAAAGAAGTTGTTTCGAAACACTTCTAAAAGAAGTATACGCCACATTTCCATCAAATATGATTCTAACACAAGTATATGACATTTCCAACAATAAAAAAACTTGTGTGAGACGGTCTCACACATTAGACGGATCTCGTTGAGAGAGTAAATGGTTTGCCCCATATGGGTGGGGCGGGGCAAGCTTAGTTCCACTCTCGTCGAGATCCGTCTCACGTGTGTGTGAGACCGTCTCACATGACTTCCTCTTCCAACAATTAACATACTACTTCTCCCATCCCATAATTATTGTCTAGTATTTCTATTTTGAAAGATATTTTGATTTTTTAATATATATTAAATTTTAATAATAAATATACATAAATTAATACCTTACTATTTTAATTATATTCATTATTATAAACTTAGAAAAAAACAAGTATATCAAACAATTAAATAAAGTCAAAGCTGATTTTATGAACATTTCTTAAAGGAGGTAACAAAAATTGGGATAACAAAAAATTTATATATGTTGAAACAATTATTTTAAATCGGAAATTAATTAACCATGTCTTCACTATTAAAATCAGTCTCTTTCTAGTCAACTTTTCGTTGAGCTTCTTACCTTATCTTAGCTTCATGTTGTATTTTGTTGGTTTAGCTTGTCATGTGCTTTTATTCGGGCTTTTTACACCTTTTGTATCTTCTTCATTCAATCAAATTTAATAAAATATATTTGTTGCCGAGAAAAAAAACAGAGATCCTGGCTACTCTTTTCACTGTCAATCTTTTTAGATGAAATCTCAGACTTTACATAATATCAGAGCTGACTATTTATATGTGCGAGCCCAAAAGAGGCCCATGATATTCTAGCTCCGAACCACCTAAGTCTATGTCCACGCGAAAGCCTAAAATTCAGCTACGCGTGAGTATCAATTGTTCAATATTCGTCAAAATGCCCTAACAACGTAAGAAACTTAACAAAAATATCAATGTGGTACTAACAACCGTTAAATACACTAACTAAAACAGTAAAACGCCCCTCAATCATATTCCCCCTTTCTCTTTTCCCTACCCTCCACCCCTCCTCATCCTCAACCCGTCATCCCTCAATATCCATCCGCACAACTTCACCAGCCCTTCCATCTCCGGCACTCTGTTCGTGTCCTCCCACCGACTTCATTCTCCAAATAGACCATGAACCCCTACCCCTTAAACCCACCAACAGTGATATCCATCCCAAAACCACTTCCCGACATTTTAATCTGTCCATCTACAACATCTGGGCTTCAAGTTAAACCAAGAAGTTGGAATATACGAAACCGACCTTGATTGTTGAATGGCAAAGCCAAACGATCTTCTCAAAGATCTAGGTTTTTATTCGTCCATGTAACTGAATCGCAAAAAGATTGAACAGTTGGTTTGAAAATTGAAATTGGGGTTTGATTTATGATTCATTCAACAATTGCGAATGGCATCACAAATCTGGAATTTATGATTTTCTGTTGTGGTGGTGTAGTCATGGTTACGGTGGTGGCGGTGATGGTTGTTTCCGACGGCAATGTGGTGGGGAAAATGGGCGGTGGGGGAGGCTGGTCACAGAGGAGGAAAGAGAAGGGGGAGAGTGGTGCTTGATGGGAGAGGGATGTTAGTTTATAACTAAAATTGTTAATGGGTGTTAGTTTATAGATGGGGGAAGGGATTCCGTTAACAAAAACTAACGTCATCCATTTATGTTTCATTACTTGTAAAAAGTCTCAAAAGTACATTGGATTATACGTCGGATTAATAGCAATTTAGACCCTGAAGTATGTTAACACTCTTCCAATTGAGCCATGACTGTCTTTTTTCAACAAATCAGAACTTGGGGTAATTCATTTTCGCCAGTTAAGGCCTTTTTGACGGAATTAGTTAAAACTCAGTTAAAAAACATGTACTGTACACGTGACTAACTGAATTGGGTTGTTTGAAGTTGATGTTTCTTTTAAGGGGCTTAATGAAAATCCAAAACTTAATAGGGCTGAAAATAAAATAATTAATAAAATAGTAAATAAAAGGTTTTTAAAGTTATTTTCAAATATTAATAAAAAAGAAAATTAAATAAGAATTTTATTTTATAAACAAAACAAATCAAATTTTACATTTACCAAAAAAAAAAAATCTTCATCCAATAAATATTCAACATTTTATAATTTATAATAGAAAATAAAAAAATTAAGACATTAATATATTTACTTTTTCTTCACCCACATAATTTAATGTTTTTATTTAATCCTTATTATTTATCATATTAGCAATATCAAAATTTAAAAAATAGAATATTTTTGACAAAAAATAAATTATTAAATAGGAAATCAAGCATTACTAGTATTTTTTTTATACAAAAATTAGCTCAACCAAACAAAAAAAAAAAAAAACAAAGGGAGAAGAAAAAGAAAAAAAAATAGTCAACCCGTCTTCCCCAGTTTCCTCCCCCACCTCATATACATCATCACCCCATGTTCATCCCCCTCAAACAAAAACAAATGGCATCACCAGTAGCAAAAACATTAAATTATGTGGGTGAAGAAAAAGTAAATATATTAATGTCTTAATTTTTTTTTTATTTTCTATTATAAATTATAAGATGTTAAATATTTATTGGATGTGTTTTTTTTTTTTTTGGTAAATGTAAAATTTATTTATTTTTATAAAATAAAATTTTTATTAATTATATTTTTTTATTAATATTTTGAGAATAACTTTAAAAATGCTTTTATTTACTATTTTAATAATTATTTTAATTTCCAGCCCTTTTAAGTTTGGAATTTTCACTAAACCCCTTAAAAGAAACATCAACTGCAAACAACCCAATTCAGTTAGTCACGTGCATGGCACATGCTTTTTAACTGAGTTTTTAACGAATTTCGTTAAAAAGGCCCTAACTGGCGAATATGAATTAATCCAAGGTCTGATCTGATGAAAAATGACAGTCAGGGCTCGATTGGAAGGGTGGTAACATACTTCAGGGTCTAAATTGCAATTAACCCTTATATGTCACTAAATAGTACATACTACTTTGTGAAATAGAGGGCATAGTACATTGCATTGTGCTGTAATTTACTCTATTTGTTTGGGGAAATGATGAGCAGGCAAAAATCATGGATATTTAAATAAACAATCAAACACCAGATATATAACATGTGTGAACTTATAACTGATTACCCATCCATATTTAAGCAGCGAAAATATAATAAAGCAGATATAAAACGTTTACTGGCCTTACCTTAAATTTTGGAATGTGTCAATTTTAGTATCTTCAAAATTTTAGAAAATGATATTTTACTATTAAAAATGATGAATTTATTCATTTTGACCCCCCTTAAGTTTGAGAAAAAAAAATGCACTACTTGACCCCCTTGTATACTAAATTTGTAAACCTCAACAATAATACTTATCCCACAAACAACCTTGACCCCCTTTTTGAAAAATCCTGGCTTCGCCACTGACGGCTACAAATCTGCTTTCAGTAATATGAACTATTTACAATATATGAAAAATCTAACTAGTGAAAGACAAAATAATAATAAATAGCACTACATCTGTTCCTAAATGAGTGTCCAAATTTTATTTTAAGGGACATAATTTTTTGTACAATTTGGTGACAAAAATTATATATAATCTTGTAATCCTCTTTACAAACATTTAGTTTTTGCAAGTATAAAGAGACCGGTGAAAAAAAAAAAACGAAAAAAAATTATTTAGGGACAAAGTTATAATCAAAATGAACACTCGTTTTGGGACAAAAATTTCCTGAAAATAGACACTCATTTAGGGATTCAGGTAGTACTAATTAGAATAAGGGATTTTTACCAATAAGTCCCTCATAGAAGGTGGAATTTGCCAATAAAGACAGACATTTTCATATTCTACCTTAGGGTCCCTGGGTTGAAATTGATTTTACCAATAAATCCCTTTCATATTTTAAATGGCAAAACTACCCTCCCAATATACCAGTCTTTTGCCCCTTTCTCCCCCAAATCGTAAACCCTAGCCCCCGCTCTCTCTCGGTCGACTCTGCACTCGCTAACGTTCCTCTTCTCCGGTGACTCCCTCCCTATCCTCCATCTCAGGCCATCGATCTCCGGCGACAAGACCATCCCCTCACCGTATCCTGCCTCATTCCGATGATTCAGGGAGACGAAATTAAGAACTACTCAAACCTGATTTCAAAGATACCGTGGTCACCATCTTCGCAGGTTGGGCTGGAAAAGCTGGTCCGAGCAGCTTGGCTAGTGATTCAGGTAACTCCTGTAAATGATTCAGGGGACTTGTTGCTCGCCGTTGTTGCTGCGGACCCTTATGCCATGTTGAATTTGTTGTAGAAACAAATCTGCTCTTTCCGTCTCTCTAACTTTCTCTCACTAAAATGGGTGGCGTGAAATACAGATTTGGCAAAGTGAGTGGAGAATTTGGAGTTCACATCTGTGTCTTTTGCATTCTATGTTGAGTATATAAACTATAAAGGTAATTTCCCCTCTTCAAGAAGATGAGCCAAACAGAGCTTCTATCTCAGTTCTATTTTTGAATCAAAATAGAAGAGAGATAGAGGAGTGTTGTGGCATTGGTGACGGAGGGAGTGGGGATAGGATTGTCTGAGAGAGAATGAGAGAGACTGAGCAGTTTATAAACATGAAGAATGGGCCTCCTTTTTAAAGGTCAACTTGGGTTCACAGGAACTTGAAATAAGTTGAGGTGGATTTTGTGGGAGTAATTCAATTAGTGACTCACCCTATACACTCCTTAGTATAAAAAATATAAAAATAAATGTTTTTTTTTAAATTTTATTTTAGTATCAATTGTGATAATTTGATTTCTCAATTATTTAAAGATGACACAACTATGAAATCAATTTGCCTATGTTAATTTAAGGCTACGTGACAAAAAAATCATCGTTATAATTAAACAACCGAGAAATTGAGTCATCAATTGTGAAAAATTGAGAGATGATTTTATCAGTTTTTATAATCAATTATGAACAAATGAGAAATGAATATTTTAATTTGTAAAAGGTATATAGCATTAAACAATTGTGAAATCACACAACTGTAAAATCACACAACTGTGAAACCACATAAATGTGTACATACAACTGTGAAGTCAATTGATAAATTATTTTACAAGTGAAAAATGAAAAGGACATAACTGTGAAATCCGACAACTATGAAATCACATAACTGTGAAATCAATGTCTCAGTTATTAAACTCAAAATCATGTGTGAACAACTGTGAAATGAATGTCTCAGTTATTATATTAAAATTCATATGTAAACAATTGTGAAATACATGTCTCAGTTATTATAATAATTGTGAAAATTTGATAGATGAATTTATCAGTTTTTACAAGTGAAAAATGAAAAATGACACAACTGTGCAATCACACAACTGAGTTGACAAATTATTTTACAAGTTAAAAATAAAATTTTTATTTTTTAAAATTGTGAAATTAATTGAGAAATGAAAAATGATTTTCTCAAAATTTTACTAAAATGAGATTTTTATTTCTAAAATTTGAATTATGTGTTGAGTGTACTTGTTTGATTCGTTTTGATGACACGATTGGAACGGTGGTCTCGGATTATTTTTTCAATTTCTAGATTTTGAGATATTTGATTTTAAAATTTTGAGAGAAAAAAAAAGAGGAAGAGAGAGAAAAAGTAGGGAGAAAGAGAGAGATGAGAGAGAAAGCGCATAAAGGAAGTGCGCTTAGCGTGCGTGCAATTTTTTCTTTTCCCCGCTTGCGCACACGCGTTAAGGCAGGGAGGGGCATTTTTGTCCAGAGATAATCCAAGGACTTTTTGGTGAGTTTTCATAATATATGTCCTTATTGATCGTTTTCATTTGCCTGAGGGACTTATTGGTCAAAGCCTCTTAGAATAAATATTGTCTTCTCTAGTTCACGCGCGGTGTTGGCTTGAGTTAAGAACTACTAGGAAAGTGTGTTGTATTGTACACAATGAACAACATCAATAGACGAGTTATTAGGAGTTCCAAAATTGGTTAGGAGGATGACAGTTCAGAATCAGGCCTGTCTCAATAATTAAAGCATTATGGATGGGAATCAAACTCGGACACGCCTGATTACAACATGCAACGACTTACTAGCCGGACACCATTAACTTGAGGACAAAAACTTAGGTGAGAACATGAAAAACCCGTCTCATGGTAGAGATGTTTTTTTTACCCGACCGACCCGACCCACGAACCGGCTCCATGACCCATGGGGGCGACCCTGCCACGTGCCAGCCTTTCATAGGCCCCAATTTTTTTTTTCCTTTTTTGCTTGTTTTTTTATTTTTATATTTCTTTTTTTTTTTCGATTTGTCAAAAGTAATAGTTACTATAACTAAATGTAACAAACGTGTTACTTATATGTAGCAGTTTGTATACATAAAAGTAATACATATATACAGAAAAGTAACAGTTTTTTTTTCTATGTTTTCTTTGTTTGCCAAAAGTAATACTTATTACAACTAAAATGTAACGAACGTGTTAGTGTTTATACATAATTTGTAACACATATGTATAAAAAAGTAATAGTATATCTATATGTTTTCAAATAATAAGTTATAGTAGGTTCAATTTATTATAATACATGTAAAAGTATTACATTATTTATAAAAATCTGTTACAATTTCATCTACTAAAGTGTTACATTTACTTGTACAAATAATTACATTCATGTATATAAGTTGTTATTTTTCAAATGTTACTTTCTTTTAAAAAATAAAATCAAAATACACAATATTTTATATTTTTGCAAAAGCACTATTACATTTCAGTATAAATGATAATTACATTTAGATATTGTTTGGGTTACATGTAATTATAGTTAGTATTACATTTGAAAAAATGGGTAAAACGAGTTTTTGTTTTTGTAAAACAGGTGTTACGTTTACTTATGAACAATGTTACTTTATATGTATATAGTCATTACATTAAGTTATGGTAACTATTACTTTTGGTAAACGACGAAAAAGCCGGGAAAAAAAAATATTGGACCAATGGGTGGCTGCCACGTGGCAGGTTATGCCCCATGGGTCATGGATCTGGGTCAAAAAACATGTCTCATAGAAGAGACGGGTCATAGTGTTCTCATGGGAGACTAGCTCTAACTTGAGTAATGTTATTTGTTAAAACGCAGAGGAGAAAAAAATCATGGAGGAAAACTGAATTATTTTCTCTTGCTTCATTAATCCGGATACAACACCCTTATATACAAGAATACTACTTAATCAATTCCTAAAATAAAGCTAACAAATTATACTAGAATATCTCCTACTCTATTTACATTTATCAAGAAATGAAAGGATAATAACAATGTGATATACCCGAGATATGGGAGTATCTCGTCCATATCTCAACACCCCCCCCCCCTCAAGTTGGAGCGTGTAGGTATCGAACTCCTAACTTGCCCAGGAGATTAAAGAACGGTCAACTGCCCAAGGCCTTGGTAAGTACATCAGCCAGCTGAGCGGAAGTATGGACGTACCGGGTTGTGATGACCTGACTGCACAGCATCACGCACAAGATGACAGTCAACTTCTATGTGCTTCGGTCGTTCATGATGAACTCCTCTAAAACCTTAAGGTGTTAGAGAGGGCACTTATAATGTATATCAAGCTTCAACATTCGTGTGACCAGGTGACACACGTGGAGAGATTAACAAACATGCCACTTATCGGGCATCAACATAGTGCAATTTTTAGCACTCAATAATCCAGGTAATAATATGCAAGCGGAAGGATTCGAACTCCTGACCTTGCGATAACCAGAACTCTGATACCATGTTAAAATGCAGAGGAGGAGAAAAATCATGGAGGAAAACTGAATTATTTTCCCTTGCTTCATTAATCCGGATACAACACCTTTATATACAAGAATACTACTTAATCAATCCCTAAAATAAAGCTAACAAATTATACTAGTATAATATCTCCTACTCTATTTACATTTATCAAGAAAGGAAAGGATAATAACAATGTGATATAGCCGAGATATGGGAGTATCTCTTCCATATCTCAACATTATTCGGTGTCTAAAATATATTTACTAAATATATAAAATTTTGGGCCACTAAATTTTTTGGGCCCTGTGTAATTTGCCTGGTTGCACATTCTCAAACCCGGGCCTGAACAGAATGATCTAGTGATTGCGAAAGAATACCGCCACCTTGAGCATATATGAGATCCACTGGAAAGCGATATTTTGGTGAGACAATATGAAGGAGAATTGGAGAAAGCAGAAACAAGTAAGATTTGCATAATATAGTTTTAGGGGTTGTGAAGATCTGAGACAGCGAATATTTAACAGAAAGACGAAAGTTGTGCTTGATTTCAACACACTTTGATAGTTGAAGGTGAAGGCTTGGTGTTGCCGCCATGTTAGGGCTACTGATTTGAAGATGAAATTTTGGCATTGGTAACAATGTTTATTTAGCATGTAAGTGCGAGATTGTTGAGTTGTACGAGTTAAGCACCTATTTGGTCCTTAACCTATTGAGTTGTTTTCCTTTTGATCCTTAACTTATTTTGGTTTTCCTTTTGGTCCTTGATGTACCTAGTTGCAGGATAAAGTGGTCCTTAACCTATTTTAGTTTTCCTTTTGGTCCTTGATGTACCTATTTGCCGGACAAAGTGGTCCTTAAAATGGTCGACATGGCTTGTTGACCGAAAGGAAAACCAAAATAGGCCAAGGACCACTTTGTCCTGCAAATAGGTACATCAAGGACTAAAAGAAAAACAAAAATAGGTTAAGGACCACTTTATCCTGCACCTAGGTACATCAAAGACTAAAAGGAAAACCAAAATAAGTTAAGGATCAAAAGGAAAACAAATCAATAAGTTAAGGACCAAATAGGTGTTTAACTCTTGAGTTGTACAATCAAAACGAATAAGAAGGAATGAACCAAAAAAAAAGAGGTAGAATATGCTAGCAAACAATAAAAAAACACCCAGAGTAAACAATACTCTCCGTCTCTATCTTAAACTTTGAAGTAAAAGTAATTCGTCAATTTAATTAATTGTGGTTCGATTAAATTATTATTTTTTAAAAAATAATTACCTTAATGGAATTTTGAAAATTTTATTGATTCACTATTAATAATACTCTCATAAATAATCTTTATTTTTTTTTATTAAATTAATCATTTTTTTGCAAATTATTTTGACAATTTTCGCATTGATTTAAAGTTTAGAATGAGACAGAGGGAGTATGGTGTATTTTCTATGTGTTTTTTCTTACTCCCTCCGTTTCAAAAAACATGACATTTTAGGAGTTCAATTTTGTTCCAAAATACTTGACGTTTTACTAATTCTGAGAGATTTCTGCTCTTATATAGGAGTACCAATTATACTCGCATACATTAATTGTAACATATTTTTTGTTTAAGCATTTAATTGTATAGGTAATTGAATTCTTTTATAAGTAATTTTATTTCTTAATATGTGTGAGAAGTCTAAAACGGCATGTATTTTGAAACAAATACTCCCTCCGTTTCAAGATACATGACGTTTTAGGTGTTAGTTTTTGTTCCAAAATACTTGACGTGTTACTAATTCCAAGGAATATTTACTCTTCTTTACCTATAATAACCTTATTCATTAATTGCAAGCTGTCTCTTGTGTAAGCATTTAATTATCTAGGAAATTGGAATCTCTTAGGGCACAAAAGTCTTTTTAATATGGATTAATTGCATTTCTTAATATTTGTGAAGAAGTCTAAACGACATGTTTTAGATTGTTTTTCAAGTTTTATGGGCATTATAAAATAGGCCTAAAAGTGTATTCCGAAAATTAGACTTTTATTCAATAAAATTTGAGAGTTTTCTCTTATTCTCTGGTGGATTCCATGTTTTATCTTTTCTAAGGTTTATTGCTGGTAAAATCTTGTGTTTAGCGCTTGCTATCCACGAATATTGCTTCCGTGCTGCGTCATTTATTAATCGTATTTTTAAAAAAATTTATAAATGCTTAAAACGATATTTATTTAGAGACGGTATGCTTAAAGTTTCAAAAGGTGATAACTTCGAGGGAAGCAATGAAATGAAAGTAACCAAAATGTAAAAGCATGTTGAAGAGTTATTATAGTGGTAATAATGGATAGATATGAAAAGAATAAATTAGGTGATGGATAGAGGCAAACAAGGAGGGCAGTAAACAATAATGAGAGTTGAAAGGTAAAGTGGTGGCAATGGAGACAAGAAAGGGGGTTATAAATATAAAGGCATACAGTAGTACCTACCTGCCTTAATTAAAAACAAGTTTCTCTCTCTCTCTCTCTATCATCTTAACCTTCTTCTCATCATCAATCAATGTCTTTTTCTCTCCCACATTGCATTGATGTGAACAATGCGTTATAATTCTTCACTGCATCTGCAACTCAACTGCAAGCCAGTATAATGCCTCTATCCATAACTAATGCTCTATTTTGTTTTTGATGTTTTACTGAAAATTTTAATTTTTTTATATAAAAAAATTACATTATTTTTTATTTAGGGTACTCGCTTATCATATTCACAACAATATTCTCCTCATTTTTCTTTCACTTTCTCTCTTTTTAATGCTCACAACACATACTTTAAATGGTAAATTGCATTTTGGGCCCCAAAGTTTAGGGGGTGTGCCCAAGTCAGACCTCATTCAATCACTATATACATTTTAGGCCTCAAATTGTTGTTATTCTGTTAGCATATTAGGTATTTTAATCAGTTTTGTTAGAAAAATTCGTTAAATAATGACGTCCGAGTCACATGTCACTTAACGGATGATGTTTTTGAACAATAATTCATACATTGTTATTTTAAAGCAAATTAAATGAAAATGAATAGTCAAACTGCAAATTTTCCATTTGAGGGTGTTAAATGAAATTTTCTAAAGTAATAAGATTCAAACTAAAATTTATTTTAAAATATTAATTATCAAAAAAGAAGCATAAAATTCATTTTAAAAAAACAAGGCATTAAATTTTTTTCTCATGCATAATTTTATACTTTGACTATCTTAATTGAATATATTTTGAGAAAAACAATAATTATTTATATTTTTGAAAAATCAATAATTATTATTTATGTTTTTGAACCCCGTTCTTATCTTCTTCATCTTCTCCATTTCCGACCACCACCCTGGCCACCAATCGCCGCCCTTAACCCATCCCCTCAAATTAAAATTATTAATTATGGTTAAAAAAAGATATTTTCCATGGATTTTTAAATAATAATTATGTTTCTTTCAAAAATATATTCAATTATAATAGACAAAGTACAAAATTATACTCGATAAAAATATTTAATGCCTTGTTTTAAAAATGAATTTTATAAATATTTATTGATAATTTAATATTTTTTTAAATAATTTTAATTCTATCTTATTACTTTAGAAAATTTCATTCAACGCCCTTAAATGGAATATTTTCCAGTTTGACTTTTTATTTTCATTCAATTTGCTTTAAAATAACAATGAATGAATTATTATTCAAAAACATCCTCCGTTAAGTGACATATGACTCAGACGTCATCATTTAACGAATTTTTCTAACAAAACTGGTTAAAAACACCTAACATGCTAACAGAATGACAACTATGAAGCCTAAAATGTAAATTATGATTGAATGGGGTCTTACTTGGGAACACCCCCTAAACTTTGAGGCCAAGATGCAATTCGCCCTACTTTAAAACACTTGCTCTTTTAAGTCCCTTTCCATTTTGATATGTCTCGGACCAAAGTTCTTAGTTGTTTTTTTACTAAAAATGGATAATGAGACCCATTTGTCTTTCTCACAACAAAAACACTCTACCCATTTTCTTCTACTTGACTTTTCATACTCACAACATTTACTTTTTCTTAATCTTCGTGTAAAGTTAAAATGGAGTATATTTAATTCACGTGTTTAAGGCAAAATGAATTGTTTATTATAAGACGGAGGAGAGTATACTCCCTCCGTCCCAAAATAAACTTCTCATCAAATTTTAAGAACATAAATTAAATAAAGATGTTGGAAAAGTAAGCGGTGTGAGTGAGAATGAGAGAGAATGTGGGGGTATGAAATAATAAGTGGATAGTTGTTGTGAGTGGGAAGAAGTAAATCTTTTCCTTTTTAGGTGAGTAGGAGTTTCCAATGAAACACCCAAAATGATAAAATGAGAAGTTTGTTTTAAGTAAGAGGGGTATATCTACCATAAATGCTACCCTCCAACTTTTATTCCATTCCATACCCTTCTAACGGTGGAAGCCATTGTAGTTGGTGTTCATTGATCACATCTTAGAAACTAGATCATATGTTTGCCTTCTGATGTAGCACATCCAGTGCAGTAGAACAGACTCGGCGATCAAGCGTCCGCTTACCTCCTTGCCAGTTTGTCGAGTTTCTGTAAAAAACCAAGCGCCCGCCTGGTCTACGCCAAGCGCCCGCCTGGTTGTCGGACAGATTATTCCCAGTTTCCGTTTTACGTTTAAGTTGAACAATTTTAGGGTATTTTTGGTATTTTGTTGGTTTCGTTTTTGGGAGTATAAAACCTATTTTAGGGTTTGTAAACACTATTTATTGATTTAGTTATTCAATTGCAACTTTTGCACATCTTGTGTAAAACCTAAGTCATTCAATTGGCTTGCAGAGTAATCTCTTTGGGGATTATTGTTGAGGGATCTTTATCCTTGTTCTTGAAGAGTTGATTTCGATTAATTCTTGGTTATTTTCTGCTGCGTTTCACATCAATTGGTATCAGAAAAGGACGATCCTTGGACGATGGCCAACGATATGAAGGACCTCATCACCGCTTTGACAGAAATTATGCAACAAAGTATGCAACTTTTTCAGGAAGCTCAAGCACAGGCAGCCGCCACCGCTTCACAGGAAGCAGCTACTCGTCATGCGGAACTTCTGACAGTGTTAGAGCGCGGTTTTAGTGGTCGTGGTAATGAACACCCTAGAAATTGAGCAGATCCTCGTGGGGAACACCTCCACCGCGATGATCCGGTTCATGGGGGTTTTCAAGAAGGAGCATATAATGAGGCCAGGGCAGCGCCTCAGGTAGATCAACGACCCAAGATTCGGGCTAATATACCATTTTTCTCTGGTGAGTTGAATACTGAAGATTTTATTTATTGGATTTCTGAGGTTGAAAAATTCTTTGATTTAATGCAAACTGAGGAGGATCGTAAAGTTCCTTATGTTGTATATAAATTACGTGGTGGTGCTTCTGCGTGGTGGACGCAAGTGACGAGACAGCGAATTCGTAACCATTGGCCTCCCATTCGACGTTGGACAGACATGAAGACTGAATTACAAGATCGTTTTCTACCCGAAGATTATGATCAGGAGATTTACACGAAATTTTTGGGGTGTAAACAGGTGTAAGATACCCGCGGGAAAATGGAAAGTTCCCTTGAGAATCAAACACGGAACCTTATGTTCAAGAAATGGAGTCGCCACGTTAAATTAATTTTAAACCCAATTTTAACGAAAAAGGTTAGAGAAAATGAGTTCGGAGGTCATGTTACGTCTTGGGAAGAACTTCTGCCTCGGAAAAACCGAGTCTCCCTAAGTTTGTTGACCAAAAACATGCAAGTGTGTGTGTGAATTTTAAAAATGGGAGAAACTGTCTTTTAACAAAAAACAGTTAAAAAGTTAACAGAAAGGGAAAGGTTTTGACAGAATGGGATTAAAACTGAGAAAAGTAATTCCCCGGACAAACCATCCGTACGGTTGGTGATGGTTGTCCTGGAAATTTATAGATTTATCAAAAACAGTCCAGTTCCAGGCAGAAACAGAGAATCCTGCTGAAACTGGACATAATGTGATCTTTTCAGGTTACTTTGTGGTACCAAAACATGTATACCAATCATCCTTATGTCATTGACCATCAATTGGACACCAAAAACACATGATTTTGGGCATGATCAAGGCAATAATTGGGGAAAGAAAGCAAAGGTGATGAACATGGCCTTTGGGCCAAAACAACCATTTGAATGGTTAAAGATTGAGACTTTAACCCTCCAAATGAGTGATTCATCCAAGACGAAGTCTTGAAACATCAAAAATCAACCTTTGGATGAATAAAGAATGAGTCTTTATCATCCAAAGGGACATTATTAAGACTTAGATCAATGTTTGGAGGGTAAATATCAAGGTTTTACCTCCCAAACTTGATCATCATAACATAAACATAAATATCATAAATGTGCAATGGCTTTCTCCAAATGTGCAATGGATCACCAAGCCAAAAGTAAAGACATTAAATTAAATGGCATTAATATAAATGACATGAAAGTAAATGACATAAAAGTAAATTGCATTAATCATAACAAGCCTTGATCATCTTTGGTTTGTAACCTTTAATCATGCACAAGGCATGAGGGCACCATGAATCATTTCAAGACTTGGTTCCATTTAATAATAATAGCTCAAAAAATGTAAAAACATTGCATAGATAAGAATATGAACAAGTAAATAAAGAAGTGAAGAGGAGGTGGGGGAGAAGGAGGCATCACCAATGTTTGATTCTAGCCTATCTTCCTCTCTTTCACTCAATTCTCACAAATATTGTGTTTCTACTCGTATTTCAGCAGAGTTTCTGCTCTCAAAACTATTTTTCTCCCCCCCCCCCTGAAATGATCAGCAAGGGCCTTAATTTATAGGGACTGAAGGTACCCAAACCAGCCGTATGGCTGGGCCCTTCTAGTACCCAAACCATCCGTACGACTCAGCATGGCGAGCTTCTGAATTTTTCTTAGTTTAATTCCAGGATAGTCCTAGAGTTTTGGTTTATTCTAGTGAGGTCCTAGTCTATCAGTTTTATCCCTGAATAGTCCTAAGAATACATCTAAGCTGGTTTCAGTCAGATTGGGGTACTTACAACAGGGCACTCGAACATGACCCCCGCCCCTGCAACAAACACTGCAGCTCCGCACAACCCTACTACTACTACTACTACCGGGCAACGACCTCCTAACCCTTATGCAAAATCCTATGGTGATAAGTGTTTTCGGTGTCAATAACCCAGTCATCACTCTAATCAGTGTCCTAATCACCAAGGTGTTTACATGGTTGACCGAGATATGTTCGAGGAAGATGATGGAGATGAGTTTGAAGACGAATGTCAGGTTGATCCAAATGATGACAATTCAGACATTGCTGATGATGATGGGATACATGAGTCTCTCGTGGTTTGCAGAATGATGTTGACTACCCCTATGGAGGAGTATAACCTGGAGCGACATAATATTTTTCGCACCAAATGGAAGGTCAAGGATTTTGACACTATGTTCATTGTGGATAGCGGGAGCAATGAGAACCTGGTGGCACAGATTTTGGTCGATAAATTGAAGCTGGAGGTCCGTAAGCACCCAACTCCTTATACAGTCGGCTGGATTAACAGTGTGGGCAATATTAAGGTACATGAACAATGTCTTCTTCCTTTCTCTATTGGTAAATATAAGGATGAAGTATTGTGTGATATATTTGATATGAATGCATGCCATGTTGTTTTGGGTCACCCCTGGCAATTTGATCTTAATATTATGTACAATGGGCGTGAAAATTTTATTATTTGCTATCAACTGGTTTTCATCGCAAAGAGAAACCCAAGCCCCCTGTTGCTTTGTGTACTGCTCGTGAATTTGTGGAGGATTTGAAAAATAGTCCTTTTGTTCTTGCTGTGGTTAGTAAGGGTATTGATGGTAGGGTCAGTTTGGTATCTACATCTCTACAGTCTGTGTTAGATGATTTACCCACTGGGCTACCACCCCTACGTGATATTCAGCATAACATTGATCTAGTTCCTGGTGCTTATCTCCCTAACCTCCCTCATTATCGTATGAGCCCTGCTGAACATGATATCTTGCGAGAACAGGTAGAGGATTTGTTGAAGAAGGGCTATATTCAGGACAGTATGAGTCCGTGTGCAGTCCCAGCCCTTCTAGTTCCTAAGAAGGATGGTACTTGGCGTATGTGTATCGATAGTCGGGCCATCAATAAAATAACAGTGAAGTATCATTTTCCTATTCCTCGTTTGGATGACATGTTGGACATGCTTCGTGGGTCCAAAGTTTTTTCCAAAATTGATTTGAAGAGTGGTTATCATCAAGTGCGTGTTCGCCAAGGGGATGAATAGAAGACTGCTTTTAAAACAAATGAGGGGTTATATGAGTGGTTAGTGATGCCTTTTGGGTTGTGTAATGCCCCTAGTACATTCATGCAGTTGATGCATCAGGTGTTGAAACCATTTGAGCTACTGCTGAATTTGCCTTCAATAACATGCCCAATCGCACTACGAAGAAGACCCCCTTTGAGGTTGTTTATCAACGACCCCCCACCCATACTCTTGATTTGGTTCCCTTGCCAAAACTTCCAGGTTACAGCATTGCAGCTCAGCACATGGCAGAGAAGATTGAAGCGGTTCAATTGCAGTGAAGACGAATATTGAGGCATCGAACGCGAAGTACAAGGCTCATGCGGATAAACGCCGTCGTTCTAAGATCCTCAATATTGGTGATTTCGTCATGGTCCATTTGCGCAAGGAGCGTATTCCCCAACTTTTAATGTGTCGGATTTAGTTGATTATCACACGGATGTTCTTCTTTATATTGATGTGGATTCGGGGACGAATCCTTTTCAAGTGGGGGAGCATGATGTAGCACATTCAGCGCAGTAGAACAGACTCGGTGACCAAGCGCCCGCTTGGCCTACACCAGGCGCCCGCTTACCTCCTTGCCAGTTTGTCGAGTTTCTGTAAAAAACCAAGCGCCTGCCTGGTCTACGCCAAGCGCCCGCCTGGATGTCGGACAGATTATTCCTAGTTTCCATTTTACGTGTAAGTTGAACAATTTTAGGGTATTTTTGGTATTTTGATGGTTTCGTTTTTTGGAGTATAAAACCTATTTTAGGGTTTGTAAACACTATTTATTGATTTAGTTATTTAATTGCAACTTTTGCACATCTTGTGTAAAAACCTAAGTCATTCAATTGACTTGCAGAGTAATCTCTTTGGGGATTATTGTTGAGTGATCTTTATCCTTGTTCTTGAAGAGTTGATTTCGATCAATTCTTGGTTATTTTTCGCTGCGTTTCACATCACTTTTTTTCTAACATGAATCATCGTTCATTTGAATAAATAAAAAATATATAATCAGATAGTTATATACTCTCAGCTTCGTTTATACTCGTATTAGTTACGATTAATTTATTTGGTCTATACAATTAATTTTTGACTAAATATTATTGGCAATCCAATTATTCTAATAAAATTTCAAAAATTATTATTGATAAAAAGTCAAATATGATCAATATAAATGACACGGTAGGAATAGATGTGTTGGACAACCTACAATTTGACTCCATATGAAATACAATACTTTTTAAATATACTCAATTAAAACACTAAATCAACAATGATTGATATCATCTCTCAACTCCATACAATATCATAATCATAATTTCATGTTTGAATTCAGACGAATAATCAAACTGCTTGAATAATTCAGAAATCAAACTCATTTAATAAATTCAGCCAATTTCATCCACTACTTCAGATTTCAATACTTAACACTTTAAAAAACAAACGCTGCCTTATATTCTTATTTAGTTTGCTTTATTTGAAAGACATTATATATATGATATAATAAGATAAAGATAACTAATGTAAAATTCATAAAATCCAAAATAATACATTATGTCCACCTTCTCATTTGCACGAAGATTAAGAAATGGTGGAAGTGATATACAGTAAGTGTTGTGAGTAAAAAAATAAAGTAAGAAAGACAATGAGTTGGAGGGAATAGTAAGTTGATTGGTCTTATGAGTATAAAAGTAAAATAAAAGAGAGAATGAGTGGGAGGAATAGGAAAGATCTTTGCCATTTTATGAAAGTAGACATATACTCTAGAACAGACTAAAAATGAAAAATGGACATTAACTTTTGGATAAAGGGAGTAATATTTTAAAGTTTAAAATGTATGAAATGCAACATAAAATAAAGATAATCTTTTCCTCCTAAATAATAATCCACTTTTTAAGTAACTAATTGGGTTGAACTTTAACTAAAATTTTAATAAATATAAATTATAATTATTTTAACTAAAAGTAAATTATCAAAAATAATTTTTAATCGGAAAAAAAATGCAAAAAAGGCACCCCAACTATTTGGATGTGCAATGGAAGTACTTGTTGCTCACGCCGTCCAAAATTGGCTTTTAAATTATCATGTGTCGCGCACATGATTTCCTTTTGAGCGCAAAAAAAGCCAAAACTTAATAAAGACAGTCCTTAAAACTATTTCTTAATTACATTCGTCTGTCATATATTAATTATTTTCCTATTAGTCCTTAAGAGTATTTTTTTTAATTCATTTTAGCCATTAAGGTTAGTTTTTGGTTAAAAAAAAAAAAGAAGTCATAAGCAACACTGCACCCACCACCGCTATCATAACCAACCGCCACCCACCATCATTACCACCATCCTTTAAACTGGAGTTCCAAATTAAATTTAACAAATCACTCTCCCCACATCCCTAATTCTTCTTCTGCAACAAATCAAAAATTAATTAAAAACAATCAAAATTGAAGCGCCTATGTAAACCACCATCGTCAAAACTAACCCCAAATTTGAACTTAACAAAGAAGCCAATATTTATGAATGCATTCTAATAACTTCGAGACCCAGTTATGAAACCCATGTGATCAGTCCCAAGCTCCGAACCTTCAACTCAAATTGCAGTCATCATCTTCCAGGCAATCTAAAACTCCCGTTGGTGCTTTGACCTTCCTCATGACAGTCTTAGAAACACCTTTATATTTGTAAAATGGTCACACACTTGAAGTTCTGGTTTTACCCTTAAAAAAGGGTCGCGTGAGTAGTTACATGCATGGTTAACGGAAGAAAGTGGATGGTTAACGGAAGAAAGTGAACATCATGAGCAATAGGTACATCCATTGCACATAAAACTTGATATTGACATATTATTAGCAGTAAATTATCAATAATTGTTTTAATTTTTTAATTTATTACAAATAAAATTTAATTCAAAATTCATAACTAACAAATACACCATTTAAAGTAGAGGAAATCTACTACCTCTGCCAAGGAATAAATGTCCAAAATTGTTGTTAATTAAGAATAATTTTGGACACCCATCTTGAGGCAGAAGGAGTAGTACTTCTTTGAGCATATGACAGATTACGACCCAATGTTGACATGATTTTTTTAATCAAGGGCTTCATATTTCAGTTTAATTGATTTAGTGCCCAATATCGTCAAATGTTGTTAGTTTGAGACTTTTTACTGAAATCTGTTAGAAAACTCAATTAAGTTGTCCTATATCACGCAAATTATTGGACAAATGGGTCAGTTTGAAATAGATATACTTTAAAAGGTTAATGATTTTTTTTTAAAGATGAGGTGCTATAAGTTACAATAAACTCTCGATAAATAAAAGATAACCACTATTGGGTATGCGTATTTCTTAACACTCTTAAACTTGTTAGAATTGATTGATACCATCACCTATTGTTATTTTATGGACTTTAAGACCCTATGCAAGAAGTTTTATAACTTCAATTTTAAGCTAAGTGCACTTTATAGTTTAGGCTTAGAAAATAGGGCTTGGACCAGAGAACTGAGGATCTCTTAAGCAAAACATAGTTTACTACGTATGACCTATCTCTGCGCAGGACATAGTCTGTGCATGACACCCATGCGTATCTCCCTTAGTCCTTGTGCTTATATTTCAACATCCTCAGATTCTAAAAGCTCGGAAAACGTGAAAACTATGTACGCTTATTAATTTAAGCTAAAGTGTGGAGGTGTGAAAAAGCGACAAAACAAGCACACTCAGCATATCCAACGATGGAGATGCGCTCAGGTGAAAATTTTCAAATGAAGACAACTGTCATTCTTCTAGTAGAAGATTTGAATTTTGTTTTCATGCTTAGTCTCCAACGGCTATAACTGCGCACCAATCATATTATGTCAGCTCATCGTCCTTGCTCAGAGCTCTAACAGCTAGTTTTTAGCTCTCTGCTATAAATAGCCTGCTCATCTTCATTTCTAAGCTGCTTAAGTTTTTGCTTTCAAGATAAAACTTTTAAGTTCTGATGATTGTTGCTTAAATCTCAGATTCACAAGAACAACCTTCAAACCTTCGTATTCAAATTCATGCCCAGATCCTAAGCCTTGTAACATCAGAATTTCTTGTGCTCTCCATCTTTTAGATTTAAAGAGCCCAGAAATTCTGACACACAAACACACCTCTTGAAGATTTGATCATTTAGATCTTACTTCTCGAGATAACCGATTTAGTCAAGGATTTGTACTTCAAAACATAGATTTAGCATTGAGTTTTGATTCTTTGTAATTTTGTAAAAGCTCTTCAATCTAATATAAATCTCATAGTTAGAAATCCAAGACTAACCATCTCGGTAAAGGACGTAGATCTTTTCACGATCGAACATCTCCAAATAGGTTGTTCTTATTTTCTGCTATTTACTTTCTACTAATACATTTCTGTATATCTGATTGGTTTGATATTTGTAGATTACTTTGTATTGACTGAACTGTGTTTGTATGTTATTTCCTTAGTTCCATTTTACACAACTCTTTAAGCCAAACCTTAGCATGCGTTTTACTCCTCTGCAACATCTTCTGTGCATCAGTTTTCCCTGCTTAAAATTCTGTTGTGCATTTCATACACTTGATGCGCGCTATACTTAGCCAAAATGAGAGTTGTCTACATTAGACATTGCTTTGCAAAACGTTTTGAAAAATTTTCAAAACAGCTATTCAACCCCCCCCCCCCCTTCTTCTAGCTATTTTCCATACCCTTGTTGCCCCTTTGGGACCAACAACCACCCGCATTTAGAACCACCAAACTTAATCATCCTCCCCAACCCCTCCTTCCACCGAGCTCAGGAAATCCAAAGATTGAAGATCAGAATACATTAAAAAAAAAAAAAAAAAGGTTTGGAAGAATCCACCTGAAATCACCAAGAAAACTCCATCTATTTGCCGAAAAGCAACTTTAGGTCGAAGTCAATGTGGTAAATAAAATGGTAGAAACTATATCAGAAAATTCAAGGAAAAATAAGAAATATTGAGCAGCAAATAATGAAAATCTTGAAGGAATCAACAGGTTGAGCACGAAACACGTCATAACAACCCCAGATTTGAAGTATATTATATCATCATCAAAACTCACAACAAATTTAGGAAAAATAATGAATATCTGGGCAGTAACAAAGTAGATCCAAGATTTCTCTCCAATTACTCATAGAGAGACATGTGGAGGTGGTGAGATTTTTGGCCAGTTGGGTCAACCAAAGTTAATGTCAGAAGATGGCGGTGCCGGAAGGGTAGGGTTACAATAAGTTCAACTATGTTAAAAGGGTAAGGGTGCATCAAAATGTACAATAATTGATGAAATTTAAAAAATAGTTTATTATTTTGATAGATAAAAATTACTTTTTTTCATTTTATATTTAAATTGTTTTATTTTATTTATTGATTAATCAATACTAGATTTTGTTTTTAACTCTTTTAATTTATGTATTTGCTTTGGCCTCTTAAAACTAAGTTTCAGTTCAAACTAATTTAATTTGTCCATCACATGCATAACTGTAAGTATCCTAATCCCAATCTCGATCTCTCACTTTGATTAATTAAATATGTGAAGTTTAGGGGCATTTCGGGCATTAATTAGGTCATTCTAGGTAAGGATGGACATTTCTAGCATTAAAAAACCCTAAAAGGACCTCGCTGGTATTACTCCCGGACCAAGTTTGCTCGCTAGGACAGCTAGCAGAGAGTTCTAAAAGCTTTTAAGGCGGTTTATATCTCTTATTCGTACAGACTTATATGACCCCAAAACAAGAGTTAGTCGTACAGACATATTTGTCGTTTCCGGTCTCTATAAATAGGACCTTAACCATTCATTTTAAACAAAACTCAGCAGCTTAAGGAAACTTTGCCCAAATTCTAGCTTGTTTTCTCTATCTAAAAAACAAACTTAGCTTATAGAAACCAAAAAATCTAAGAAGATATGATCAAACTATCATTGATAAACTCTCTTTCTCCTAACCTAATCTCTCTCTTAAACCTTTATCTTTACTCTTTAAATATTGTTCTTATTAGGTCCAAAAAAAGATATTATTCTTGAATGATCCTATTATGCTTAATTTTTTATTTATGAAATGTAGTCCCTTAGATCTACTATCTCCTTTGATCCAAACTACAAATTGATTCCAATAGCCATCCCACATTTAAGGCGTTTTCGATGTATGAAGCTTAGAGGAGATTGTGGTTTATTATGATTAATGTCTTTACAGTTTTTTTCCTTTACATTTATGTCTAGTTTAAATACTCCTAGCATTTTCTCCTTTTGATTATGATTAATGAATCTCTCATGATTGTTGTTGCCACCACCATGGTTAAGTCAACTTGAGGCTCTAAACATAGGATGATGATCATAATCGATCTGTTGGTCCCAGAGGGCAACAAGGGTATAAAACCGCTAGAGGGGGTGAATAGCGGTTACAAATTTTTCGAAAATATCTTTAAAATTCAACCGAGTAATTATCAGTTTGGCCAACTGCGGTTCAAAGCACTAGAACCGAACTGATAAAATGCACAGCGGAGTTTGCGGTTTGGCCAAAGTGGATAGATAAAGAGTTGGGCGGTTTGACTGGATTGAAAAACACAATGATGCACAAGATAATCTGAGCTTAAAGATCAAAGGAAAACACAATTAATTTTTTTGATCATATCATAGATGAACTTAGTGAGAAACCACAAACATAAAAATTAAAGATCAAGACAGAAAATAAAGATCAAACACACAAATTTGAAGAGGTTCGTTCTTGAATGAACTACGTCCTCTACCTAGATAGTTAGTCTAGGATTTTCTAATAGCTACTAGACTTGTATTAATTTAGAGAAGCTTTTACAAGATTACAATGAACAATCTAAACTCTAAATAATCAATCTAACCTAATAAAACTATTATAACAACCGGCATATTCGAAGTGTATAATCTATATGATCATACAAATCGGGTGTGTGTGTGTGGAAAGGGATCAAATGTTCTAATGATCTAAATGATGTTGAGCAATTGAAAACTTTCAGTGTACAAGGCTGAGTATGAATGGTTGTTTGGCTTGAAGCTTTTGAAGAATTCTGGGTTTGCTAAGGAGGTCTTTGAAGGTTTGAATATTTGGGTAAAATCTTCAAAGAAAACTTTGAACACTTGGGAATTTTCTCTCTTGAAGCTCAGCAACTTTCATTGTTGAAAAATAAAGGCTATTTATAGGCAGTGCACCCTTGTGACCGTTGGACAAAGATTTTAATCAAATCTTGATGGTACATCTGCTGTCAAAATCTCATTGGTTGAGCTATCATTTGCGTCCTTGGTTTTGTCTTGTAGTCCTAGATAGTTCTAGCACCACTACCTGACATTGTCCTTTATTGCAGAGAAAGGACTAACGGTAAACATTTGAATTTACTGGATAAAACCGACATTCCTTGCAGAAACTCCAAGTTAACTTGAGGTTATTTGTCAAGTCATAAATCATTCATTTATGGTTGTAAAGGGAATGTTTGTCTCAAGAAATGAATGACAGTAGTTAAATTCTTCATTCAATGATTTGCGGTTCCACTAAGTGCTGGAGCGGTTCTGTGAATGAACTTGAGGTGCGGTTTCACCAAAACTAGAGTATGCGGTTTTGATGAATACATGCGGCTCCATGCTGGTGGTTCAAGTATGGCAACGAGTGCGGTTTGAAGAACCAAACCGCTAAGGACAAACCGATCATAACTTAGCCTATGACAAATAAAAATCTAGAAATGGACTTATCTAAAAATTAAAGTATAACTTCATTATATGTTCCTAAAGTTCATAAAAAGACACGTGGCATGGATCAATCTAATCAAGAGGGTGTACTAACAAAGAATCCTAACAATCTCCCCCTATTTGATTGATGCCATTACCACACTATGATGAAGCAAAATATTGTACTTGGTAATAACATGTCCAAAAGAAATTATCTTGAATTTGCATTCCCCAAGTCAATGCACACACTATACTTAATCATAGATTTCTAATCTATCAAAAAGATAAAGAAAATGAAGGACAGATAGAAAAGAAATTCATTCAGCTGCATATATAAAGATATGATTTTAAAGATCAGATATGCAAGTTTAAACTGAATGTTTAAAACAAATGCACATAAAAGATTTTTCATGATGAGCTAAGTGCATGACTTTTGAAAAATGCAAGCATTGTTCCACAAACAAGCAGTTTGAATAAACAAAGTTTTGGAAACTGTAATGCAATGCATCCATTCTCATTATAATTCAATCATAAGGTTTGGAGATTACAGATACAAGGAATTATAAGCGAGAAAAAAGTGAAACAAGCCACACAAAAAAAAAACTAAGTAATAATAAGCTATGCGGCTTGATCATCTGCGACAGGATCCTTTTCAGCTGCAACATTATCTTCAAGTTGATCCTATGCGGTTTCAGCATCTTCAGCAGCATTCTTTGCCTCGGTTGCATAAGTGGTTGAAAATTTAAAATCTGCGGCATGAAGCCGAACCAAGGCAGGTTTCTTCAATGTCTTCTCAATGTTTGCAATCTTCTTGTTGATGAGAACTGAATTGTCAATAATTTGACTTGACAGAATGTCAAACTTTTCTTCTAAGGAAACCATCCTAGCATCAACAGCTTGCAGCTTCAAAGAATAAAATTCATTGTTGGTCTTCACAAGATCTTGAAGAGCTAGTTGATTTGCCAGGATCCCATTCAGTTTCTCATCAAGCTGCTGATGTCTTGAAGAGTTCTTAAATTTCTCATCTAGTCTCTCCCCCTTAATGGCATCAAGAGCAGAATCAAGGTCAGACTGAAGGGAGTGAAACTGAGATTCAAACTAAGATGTGGAAAGCATTTGATGCAGCTGAATGTTCCTAACTGCATCCACTAAATTTGCATTTGTGGCATTAAAGGGTAGAAGTGGATAGGCTGGAATAGGATGGAAGGTCTCATCAGATGATGTGTAAGTAGGATCATCAATCATCATCATCATCATCATCATTAGACAATGAGATGGGATATGTGGTTTGAGGAGGAGGTGAAGTAGACATGGGTGCTTTTCCTTTCAAAATATGATGGGCATCATCCAATGATTCACCCATTGACACCCTAATGGCCATCTCAAACTCTATGGGATCAAACTAAAGAGAGTGAGAGAATGGGATAAGAGCTGCGGTTTGATCAAGATGACTTAGGAATAAGCTCATCATTTGAGCCGGAGAAAGAAAAATGGAAGGTAAAGGTGAATTGAAAATTTTGAAAAGTGTAGGAAGGGATGAGTGGTCAAACCAGAGAAAGAATTTGGAGTGAATGCTTGACTCGACTAGAACCTGTATTGCTATGGATTCCAGTAGCTCATCAACGGCATAAATAATGATCTTGTCAGCTACGGCTTCAATATCATCTAGAGGGTGGACAGAGAATGGAGGGTTGCGACCTAACTTCTCAGCAAGATGCTCGGCTTTAGCAGCGGCTTTAGCATGCTTTTCTCGCAGTTTCTCAGCCTTGAACCGCTTCAAGTACGTGGCAATGTCTGCAACACGTTTCTTCTTTTTGGTTATCAGTTTGATTGGAGATGATGGTGACGGCAGAACCGAAGATGGTAGAACTGGAGATGGGGTTCTCTCTGGTGAAGAGTCAAAGTCTATCTTTCGTTGAACTGCAGGAGTGGAAGGATCATCATCAATGTCTATTGTTGAAGATTTAGCTTTCAGTTTCTTGGTGAAACTGCCCACTTGTGGGGAATGATCTCTCCTACTAAATGCGTTGTTGAAGTCTGTTTCTCTGGGCTGCCTAGTTCTGCCAATGAACTTCAAAGTCATACTTCTTCATAAGTCTTCTTTTCTTTTTCAGCGGCTGAACCGCAGGGTCTTCTTCAATATCCTTTGCCCCAACTGCAGCCTCAGACACCTCGGCCTGCTCAGGCTGAACCGCAGCCTCAGACTCAAAGGTCTGCTCAGGCTAAACCGCAGCCTCAGACATATCGGTCTGCATAGGCTCGGTTTCATCTACCGGTTTCAGAGAAGGTAAGGCTTTGAAAATTGTTTCCAACTGTTCTTGAGTGAATTAAACAGTGGACTGATGGGAATATGATGGTTTGAGTGAGGGTTTGGATTGAGTCGGTTCGGGAACAGGTTGAGGTGGTTGGGATGGTTTAGATTGTAAGGATTTGGCTTTTGTGGCTTTGAGAGCAGCTGCATCAAGTGCAAACTGCATGGATTTTTCAATTTTCGGTTTTACAGGTGGAGAAGTTAGTTTAGATGATGGCGGTTTGGGCAAAGTCTATTTGGAAGAAGTAGGTTTAGGGAGTATTGGGGAAAGTTTGATGGAAGTCATTGAGGGTTTTTGATGTAGGAGGAGACCCGGTTACACAGACTGCTGCTGCAGCTTTCCTAGCGGCATTCCAGGCGCCCGCTCGTAGAGTTATAGGCGCCCGCTTACATGGGACTATTTCCGGATGAAGTTTCTGTTCTGACCGAGCGCCCGCCTGGGGTAAACCGGGCGCCCGCTTGGAATTACGCCCAGGATTTACAGTTCGCGTTTTTTATCGTTTTTCGTGCAGACTTTGGGGTATTTCGGGATTATTTGTTAATTAGGGTTATGTTAGTTTGTTAGGAGTATAAATACTCTTTTCCTTTCATTGTTTTGGGACAACTTTATTATTATTGAATTGAACTTTGTTCTTGGAGATTTATCTCTGTTTCTTGGTGGATTCCAAGATTATTGTGTTTGAGGGTGCTTCGCTTGAAGGCTCTTGTGTGTAGTACGCTACTCACGAACACTATCGCTTCCGTGCTGCGTCAGTTGGCATCAGAGCAGGCCATATCCTGTCTTTTGCATCCACTGATTCATTATGGGGGATCAAGGAGCAACAAAAGGTGATATCGAAGGTATAACCAACGCTATCGCTGCATTAACAACGCAAATCGCTGCGTTGGTAGCCGCTCAACAGGGTCAGAATGTCAATCAGAACCGTAGGGGTGAGAGAGACAGGGTAGATCCAGTTCGAGATCCAGTTCGACATCCTCAAAGGGCAGGGATTCAGGATGAAGAAGAATCCAGTTCTGAAGAAGAGGTTGTTCCTGATGAAGAAGCAGATCAAGGTAATAATCGAAACCGCCATGATTATAGAATTAAGGCTGATATTCCTTTTTTCTATGGAACCATGGGGATCGAAGATTTCCTGGATTGGCAGAATGAAGTAGATCGTTTTTTCGAAGTTATGGAGGTACCTGCAAATAAACAGGTAAAGATGGTAGCGATCCGATTGAAGTCTACTGCTGCAGTTTGGTGGGATAAACTGGCAGGACAGAGGAGACGGCAAGGAAAAGGGCCAATTAAAACTTGGAGGCGTATGAAGCAGTTGATTTCTGAGAGATTTTTACCGGCTGATTATGAGCAGATCTTGTATAAACTGTACCTCAACTGTGTGCAGGGCAAGAGGACAGTTGATGAGTATACTACTGAGTTTCAGAGGTATACTGCGCGGGTTGAGATTGAGGAGTCTGAAGATCAAAAGGTTGCTCGTTACATCAACGGCCTAAAGAGCTCAATACAGGAGAAGATGGGATTACATCAGGTGTGGAATTTGACCGACGCTTCCACTCTAGCTTTAAAGGCTGAATTCATAGAGAAATCAAGTACGAAGAATTTTAACCCTCCCTTTCGTAAATGGGCACCACAAAGCGGTTCTGAGCTGGGGGTTGATAAGGAGAAGGGGACAATAATTAAGAGCCCTCCCCCACAGGCCAAGGAAACTGGGGGTACTAGTAGTTCTGCAGGGAGCAAGGCACCAGCACAGAAAGCAGAAAACCCTTATGCCAGGCCAACTGGAGACAAGTGTTATCGTTGTGGTGGATAGGGTCACAGATCCAACGTTTGCCCTACTACTAGGCGAACTGCTGCGATTCTGGAGGAAGGGGTAGAAGAAGAAGAGGATGCGAATAATGAGTATGAAGGGGTTGAATTCACTGAAGAGGAATCTGAGGAGCGGGTTGCTTTTGTGCTTCAACAGATGCTATTATCTGCCAAGGATGAGGGGCAGAGAAAGAACCTATTTCGTGCACACTGTTCCGTTAAGAACAAGGTATGTAATTTAATTATTGATAATGGTTGCACTGAAAATCTAGTGTCGCAGAAGTTAGTTGATTTTCTGGGATTGAAAACTGAACCTCATGAGAAACCCTATAGCTTGGGGTGGGTAAACAAGGGTTCAGAACTCAAGGTATCACGGACTTGCAGGGTCCCTATTTCCATTGGTAGGTACTACAAGGAGGAGGTTGTGTGTGATGTTCTGAGTATGGATGTCTGTCATATACTGCTTGGTCGCCCGTGGCAGTATGACCGTGACATTACTTATCGGGGTAAGGATAATGTAGTGATGTTTAAATGGGATAATCATAAAATTGCCATAGCTCCTGTTCAACGTTTTGAGAAACAAGTTGAGAAGAATGAACCGGTGGTGATGCTGGTACAGAATGAGAAGGATTTTACAGCAGCTATTGAGGAGGCAGAGTATTTCTGCCCGATAATCATCAAGGGGTTGTTGGGTTCTGTTAGTGTGGAGATTGGGTTGCCAAGAGACATTGAGGAACTACTTGCAGGGTTTCAGGAGTTGGTTTCTGATGAGCTACCCAATGATCTCCCTCCCATGAGAGACATTCAGCATCAGATTGATTTGATTCCGGGAGCTAGCTTGCCAAACCTCCCACATTATCGTATGAGTCCAAAAGAGAATGAGATTCTTAGAGAGCAGATTGAAGACTTGTTGCGGAAGGGGTTTATCAGGGAGAGTATGAGCCCGTGTGCAGTACCAGTCCTTCTTGTGCCAAAGAAAGGAAATCAGTGGCGCATGTGTGTTGACAGTCGAGCCATCAATAAAATCACCATCAAGTACAGGTTTCCTATTCCTCGTTTGGAAGACATGCTTGATGAGTTGTCCGGTTCTAAGTTGTTCACTAAGCTGGATTTGCGCAGTGGGTACCATCAGATTCGGATCAGACCTGGGGATGAGTGGAAAACGGCGTTCAAGAGCAAGGATGGCCTTTATGAATGGCTTGTCATGCCATTCGGATTATCTAACGCTCCTAGCACTTTCATGAGGTTGATGAACCAGGTATTCCGACCTTTTATTGGCTCATTTGTTGTAGTTTATTTTGATGATATCCTGATTTATAGTAAAGATAGAACTGCACATTTAGAACATCTTAGACAAGTGTTGCAAGTCTTAAAAGATAATCAGTTATATCTCAATCTTAAGAAGTGTACGTTCTGCACCAACAAATTGCTTTTTCTAGGATTTGTGGTTGGTGAGGATGGGATTCAGGTCGATGAGGAGAAAGTGAGGGCAATCAGGGATTGGCCGGCCCCAACATCCGTAACAGAGGTGCGTAGCTTTCATGGCTTAGCTACATTTTACAGGAGGTTTGTGCGTAACTTTAGCACTATTACTGCCCCTATCACCGAGTGTCTGAAGAAGGGTAAGTTTCAGTGGGGTTTTGAGCAAGAGCAGAGTTTTGCCCTCATCAAGGAAAAACTTTGCACCGCACCAGTTCTTGCTCTACCAGATTTCAATAAAATATTTCAGGTGGAGTGTGATGCGAGTGGTGTAGGGATTGGGGCTGTTCTCTCACAAGAAAAACGTCCTATAGCTTTCTTTAGTGAGAAGTTGAGTGAGGCTCGACAGAAGTGGAGTACTTATGATCAGGAATTCTATGCAGTTTATCGAGCCTTGCGACAGTGGGAGCATTATCTTGTTCAGAGGGAGTTTATTTTATTATCTGATCACCTAGCTTTGAAATTTTTGCATAGTCAGAAAATGATAAACAAGATGCATGCTCGATGGGTTAGTTATCTGCAGAAGTTTCCTTTTATTATTCAGCATAAATCTGGGGTTCAAAACAAAGTTGCCGATGCTTTGAGTAGAAGGGCTTCTTTGTTACTCACACTGTCTCAGGAAATTGTGGGTTTTGATTTGCTGAAGGAACTTTATGAAAATGATGCAGATTTCAAAGAGTTGTGGTTTAAATGTATGGGTAAACATCCTAGTGCAGATTTTCATATTCGGGATGGTTTTCTGTTCAAAGGAGATAGGTTATGTGTTCCTGTTTCGTCTCTACGAGAAAAGCTGATTCGAGACTTACATGGTGGAGGTCTTAGTGGGCATTTGGGACGAGACAAGACCATTGCTAGTTTGGAGGAGAGATATTTTTGGCCTCAACTGCGCAAGGATGCGGGTTCTATTGTCAGGCGTTGTTATACTTGCCAGGTTTCTAAAGGTCAGTCTCAAAACACTGGTCTTTATTTGCCTTTACCTATTCCTGATGATATATGGCTAGATTTGTCGATGGATTTTGTGTTGGGTTTACCTCGTACACAACGAGGTGTGGATTCTGTGTTTGTTGTGGTGGATCGATTTTCCAAAATGTCCCATTTTATTGCTTGCAAGAAGACTGCGGATGCAACAAATATTGCGAAGTTGTTCTTTCGAGAGATTGTGCGACTTCATGGGGTTCCTAAGTCCATCACTTCGGACAGGGACACGAAATTTCTGAGCCACTTCTGGATTACTTTGTGGCGTATGTTTGGTACTGCGCTAAACAGAAGTTCTACAGCTCATCCGCAGACGGACGGACAGACAGAGGTTACTAACCGGACATTGGGAAATATGATCAGAAGTGTTTGTGGTGACAAACCGAAGCAGTGGGATTTAGCTTTACCGCAAGTGGAGTTTGCTTATAACAGTGCGGTACATTCAGCTACGGGTAAATCGCCTTTTTCTTTGGTGTACACTTCTACCCCTAGGCATGTGGTGGATTTGATACCGTTACCTAAGGGTCATGGTGTTAGTCAAGCGGCTGAACATATGGCGAAGGATGTGCAAGCTGTCAAGGAGGCTGTCAAGGCTAGGTTGGAAGCAACGGGGTTGAAGAATAAAGCTGCTGCTGACAAGAAGAAGCGGGTCAAAGTTTTCAAGGTTGGCGATGAGGTGATGGTGTTTCTTCGAAGAGAGCGTTTTCCTGTTGGGACTTACAAGAAGTTACAGCCTCGCAAGTATGGACCGTTCAAAGTGACACGAAAAATTAATGATAATGCTTATGTGGTGGCTCTTCCCGATGATTTGAACATTTCTAACACGTTCAACGTCGCTGATATTTACGAATACCACGCGGATGGGGTTCTTTATCCTGGTGAGAACTCGGGGTCGAGTTCTTTAGAGGTGGAGGAGACTGATGTAGGAGGAGACCCGGTTACACAGACTGCTGCTGCAGCTTTCCTAGCGGCATTCCAGGCGCCCGCTCGTAGAGTTATAGGCGCCCGCTTACATGGGACTATTTCCGGATGAAGTTTCTGTTCTGACCGAGCGCCCGCCTGGGGTAAACCGGGCGCCCGCTTGGAATTACGCCCAGGATTTACAGTTCGCGTTTTTTATCGTTTTTCGTGCAGACTTTGGTGTATTTCGGGATTATTTGTTAATTAGGGTTATGTTAGTTTGTTAGGAGTATAAATACTCTTTTCCTTTCATTGTTTTGGGACAACTTTATTATTATTGAATTGAACTTTGTTCTTGGAGATTTATCTCTGTTTCTTGGTGGATTCCAAGATTATTGTGTTTGAGGGTGCTTCGCTTGAAGGCTCTTGTGTGTAGTGCGCTACTCACGAACACTATCGCTTCCGTGTTGCGTCAGTTTTGATGGGGACGGTTTAACTGACTGTCTTGGAGGAGCAAGTTGATCAACAATAGGCTCATGGAAGGCTGCGTCCTTTTCCTTCAGCATTACTACACCCAGCGGTTTCTTTGCAAGGTCACCCTTTGTAATCTTTGAATGGATGACAGTGGTTCCTTTCCTTTTCCTTGGCACAGCGGTTTCCTTGGGCTGAGCCGCAGTTCTAGATCGAACTACAGGCCCCCCCTCAACCGCTGACTCCCCTTCAACAGTTTCATCGGTTCTATTAAACCCACTTAACCCCAATTTATCTAACGTTTCATTTTAAGCTTCTTCTCTAAGCAGTGTGGCCTCAGCTAGATCAGCGTTAGGACCAGCATACGGTTTTCCTGACTTGTTTAGTATAGCCTCTGGATATGTACCTCTTTCATTTTCAGGCAAGGGGTCTTCATTCCATACGGCTTGGGCAAACCTCCAGCCGAACTTGGTTCTGAAGGCATCAAACTTAGCCGCACCAAATATTGTCTTGTCAGGTGGGGCCATCTAGTAAGAAGGATTAGTTAATGAGAACTTGTAGATTTCCTTGTCTTGGTTCGAGAACTTTGTCAATAAATGACAGTGAGTTCTGATCTTTGACTTGCCAGCGGCTTTGTCTGCATTGTGGCGGTTTAGAGCGTTCAGCATCTCATTCATCAAGATCTTGGGCCAATGCAGTTGTTTGCCCTTGTATATAGCCACACAGTAGTTATATTGCTCAGTAGTGAAATTATTGTGATTGCCATTCTTGCACATAACCCCACTGTCAACCAAATCGCACAAGTGAGTCATTACTTCTCCAAAATCTTTCTTGGAAGAATTCCTTGTACAAAAATTCTGCATTCCAATCAGTTCCATAGTCACATTTCCCACCATATCCACACTTGGACCCATTTCTCCAGAATACTCAAGGTTGGCTAGGAAACCAATCTTTGATGCGGTTAGAAGGACAGTCTTGCCGCAAACCTTGGACCTGATGGCATCCTCTATCATGATTTCATTAGTCTCGATATTCATGATCTCCTCTCCTTTGCCATTTAAAAGTGCAGTGCTCGTCTTCACACCATTATCGAAAAATTCAAAGCAAATCAGAGGGACAAACTGTAGCTCATCCAGAAGAAATAGAGGCTTGAGTTTTGACTTTTTCAGAAGCCTTAGTAGTTGCCTTCCAATTGCATCTTTCTGGAACTCATCCTCAAGAATTCTAGAGCCTGGTACAAAATTAGTTGGATCCTAAAAAATAATCAAAGTTAGAAAGAATTTGAGTAGTTGTGGTTTGAACCTTCATGAAAACCGTGCAGCTAAATCCAACTGATTTAACCAAGCGGTTCAATCAAATGGACAAACCATGAAGTTTGAGTGAATCTCACAAAACCGCAGCAAAGGAATCCTAACAATAAATAAATTAACACTAGAAGGAAAAACGGATCAAGAGAGAGGGTTTTTGAAAAAGGTTTTGAATGCACGAAGAACACGAAGAACAACATGAACAGAGTATGAACATGCAAAACAAAAACTTAACCAAAATATGAAAGAATTATACAAAAAAGATCACAAAAAGCAGATTCTAACAAAGTCCTAAACAAGTAAAGGCAAATAACAACAAAAGAACCCAGAATCTAGAATCTGCAAAAATAACGAAGAACACACGAAAACCCAAAATATGAAATTGCTCAAAATTGAACACAAATCACTAATGAAGCATGTAATCAATATATATAAGAATGAATAAGCATTATCCAACCAAAATATTGAAGCAGAAGCAAGAAATATGCAAGGAAGATGAACAAGCTTTTAAGCTCAACAATGGCGGAAAATACGAAATTCAAAATACTGAGATTATGAGTTCAAGAAATCATACCATATCGGGCTTCGAGGATTTGAAAGTAGAGGGAGTAGCATCAACAGATTTCTTAGGTGCCATTTTGGATTATTTTTAGGTAATGGAAAAATTTAGAGAGAGAAAACAGAGTGAAAGTACGATGAATAGTAGAGAGAGAAAGAGAGTTTACCAAGTAAAGAAAGAATGTAAAAAAGGTAAAATGAATAAGAATTTGTCTTTTATACTCAAGTAACTGCCTCGGGTAGTGGAGCGGCCATGACGGCTGAGAGAAGGTCAAACATCTACGGACCACGCCCATCGCATTAAATGCGATAAAGATAATTGCAAAAAGGTCCTTAAAATGAACTGACATAAAGTAGGGACTAAAATGTAATTATGCATACCTGAGCGGTTTGGTGAGCAAACCGACATAGCTGTTCTCCTCATTCGGTTTGGATGAAACCGATGTCTTTCAATTCTGTCAGGGGTTTCACTTGATCAAACCGACATACTGACTTTCTCAATACGGTTTGGATAAAACCGATGTCATCCTCCTTGACTCTGCAGTTTGACTGGAAATCTTCTACTAAAACTTTATTGATGCGGTTTCAATGGTGATAGAACCGCAAGCTATTTTTGTATTTTCTAAATAGAGGCAAAATACTTAACAGAAAAATTATTAGAAATGAAGAGTAGATAGACATGATATATTTTAAGTTAGTTCCAGCATACCCATTTCTCCTCTTAAATGAAAGAACCTGCTATTTTCCAGTGATTTGGTGAGGATGTTTGTAATTTGATCATCGGTTCCCACCTTTGCTAGAAAAATGTTTTTCTTTTCAACATGGTCTTTGAGGAAATGATATCTTATATCAATGTGATTGGTTTTTGAGTGCTGAACTGGATTGTTAGAGATGGATATAGCTGCAGTACTATCACAAAAGATAGGGAAGTTCTTTTCAAATACTCCATAGTCTTCCAACTGTTGTTTCATCCATAGAATTTGAGAGCAACAGCTTCCAGCTGCAATGTATTCAGCTTCAGCGGTTGAGACTAAAACTGATGCTTGTTTCTTGCTGGACCAAGATACTAGCCGTGTTCCAAAGAACTGACAAGTACCACTCGTACTCTTTCTATCAATCTTACAAGCTGCAAAGTCAGCATCTGAATAACCTAATAAATCAAATGAAGATTCTTTGGAATACCAAAGTCTAAGGTTAACAGAGCCACATAAATATCTAATAATACATTTAACAGCTATAAGATGAGATTCTCTAGGGTCAGCTTGAAATCTAGCACAAACACAAACACTAAACATGATATATGGCCTAGTTGCAGTTAAGTAAAGAAAAGAGCCAATCATACCTCGGTAGAGTGTCTGATTAACTTTCTTACCTTTTTCATCACGATCCAAACTGCAGGCCTTAGTCATTGGGGTATCAATTGTATTTGCGGTTTCAAGTCCAAAATTCTTGATCAAGTCTTTGGTGTATTTGGATTGATTTATGAAGATTCCATCATGACATTGCTTGATTTGGAGTCCAAGAAAGAATGTCAACTCTCCCATAATGCTCATCTCAAATTTACCTTTCATTAGCTTCTCAAACTTAACACACATAGTTTCATTAGTAGAACCAAAAATAATAACATCAACATAAATCTGAACTAATAATGAATGGCCTTTGTATTTAGCAATAAATAGAGTTGTATCAATTTTACCTCGAGAGAAGCCTTGTTCAATAAGAAATTTAGATAGAGTGTCATACCATACTCTTGGAGCTTACTTGAGTCCATACAAGGCCTTCTTGAGCTTGAAGACATGATGAGGGAATTTGTTGTCTTCAAATCCTGGCGGTTGGGATACATAGATTTCTTCTTGTAGTTCACCATTTAGAAATGCCCTCTTCACATCCATTTGATATAGCTTGAATTTCTTGAAGGAGGCATATGCCAAGAACAATCTAATGGCTTCAAGTCTGGCTACAGGGGCAAAGGTTTCATCATAATATATTCATTCTTCTTGCCTATAGCCTTGAGCAACCAAACTAGCTTTGTTTCTTGTTATAGTACCATTTTCATCCATCTTGTTTCTGTATACCCATTTTATTTCAATTACAGTGTGATCTTTGGGTCTTAGAACTAGAGTCTAAACTCTGCATTTTTCAAACTGATTAAGCTCTTCTTGCATTGCAGCTACCCAACATGGATCACTTAGAGATTCATCAACCTTCTTTGGTTCCATTTGAGATAATAGTGCAGTTGAGAACAAACTGTGGTTATCTCTATGAGTTAAGCTACCTCTTGTTTGAACACCAGAATTGATAGGACCGATAACATTTGTATTTGAATGGTCTCTATGCTCATTAATTTCTGGAGGGAGATTTTATGAACCACTATTTCTTAAAGATTTTTTAGAGGAGGCTCTTCTTGATAATCATTGAAATCTTTATTAAAGGTGATGGTTGGAACTGGTTGAACTACTTGAATGGGATCAGATGTCATCGGTTCTGCGGCAACACCATCTGCGGTTTGATTGGGTGCGGCTGGAGGACCTGATGGAGTGGTTTGAGTAGGTTGGTCATCAGTAGCTATATGATTTGGATAGTTTTTACCTGTCTCAAACTAAAATCATCAGTAACATTTGGAGCCACAAGTGGCTCAAGAAGATCATGTTTATCAAATATAACATGGACAGACTCTACAATTTTTAAAGATGTCTTATTGAAACAATGAAAAGCTTTAAAATGTTTAGCATAACCAACAAAAATACCTTCATCGGCCTTAGCATCAAATTTACCTCGATGCTCTCCACAATTCATACGGAGTTTGTTGTGGGCTTTGATGATGAGGGAGCGGTTATGAGTGAAACAAGTTGCATTAATTACTTTGGCCCAGAAGTACTTGGGAATCTTAGCTTCAGCAATCATGGTTTTCCCTGCTTCAATCAAAGTCCTATTCTTTCTTTCTACTACTCCATTTTGTTGTGAGACTCCAGCGGCAGAGAAATTATGATCAATCCCATGATCATCACAGTATTGGGCAACACCATTGTTTGTAAATTCGGTTTCATTATCTGAACGCACACTAACAATGTCATCCAATTTTTGAGTTTGGAACTGTCTAAAGAGAGCGGTTACGATGCCATAAGTATCATCTTTTGAGGCCAACATTTTACCCATGTATATCTTGAATAATTATCAACAATCACCAAGGTATAGCGGTTTCCTCCTATACTTGCGGTTGGCATGCTTTGCATTTCTTATCATGATGGTCAGCCACTTTGGGTAGTCCTTTTACAAGACAATCCCTTTGCAGTTTTGTTAAGTATTTGAAGTTCAAGTGGCTGAGCCGCTTATGCCATAACCAGCTGCTTTTACTTACATTTTTTGCTACAAAACAGAAGTCAGCAATAGAAATAATATTACTTAAATCTAAGCATATACACATCACCTGTTCTATGGCCAGTCAGTAGAGTAACTCCGAAAGAAGCATCTTTAATGAATCAATTTATTGAAGTACAGTTACGGTTCATTCCTTTGTCACAAAACTGAGATATGGAGAGAAGGTTGTGTTTGAGTCCTTCTACTAGTGACACATTTTCTATGATCACCTTTCCTCGTTTGATAGCTCTATATCCTACGGTTTCTCCTTTCTTGTTGTTACCAAACACTACTGGGGGGCCATTCATTTTGATGATATCACAAAGAAGTTTATTATCTCCGGTCATGTGTCGTGAGCAACCACTGTCCAAGTACCAGAAATCCTTCTTCTTCTTTTCATTACCATCCATAAAGCATAAAATCTGAAAAATAAAATATGAAAGATTTGGTCCCCCTTATTCCTTGGGTTCTAGGGTCAGAAACTTTTTGGGATCCACACCTGTTTAACCTTAGGATCTTTACTTACCTTAGCATTGGGTGTGAACCTTAAAAGACAATGAGCAGCACCATGACCATAATCGGTATATATAGCACAATGAATGAAACCAGGTTATGGTTACGGTTTTATAAACCCCTTACTATTCTTTGGTTTCTCATGTTTTACTAGGTCAGCGGCTTTGGCTTTGACAAAGACCACTTTCTTGAGCTCAACCTTCCTCTTAGGTGCGGTTTTGGGATAAATGATAGGATATTCCTTGAACCGACCTAGAGCGGTTTCATCACTCAATACTTCATTGTTAGCCTCAGCCACTGTGGATTTTTCTTTCAACTTTGAATCTCTCCCAGTCTGGTTTTTAGGATAATCAAATAAATAATTTTGCTTCTTAATTTCTTGCTTAGAGCCCTTTTTACCAGCATGATTAACTTTGGGAATTTCATTGGTTTGTTTAGGGGGTAACACACCACCTTCAGTACAGAGGCAAGGACACTTGCACCCATCACTGGTTTTAAACCCCAATCTACTTTTATCCGAACTTGGGATTTGTGAATTTAGGATTTGTTCCACAGTGACACCAGACTTTGTCCACACATCAATCACTTTTTGAAGGTCATCCCTTTGTGCGGTTAGCTCATGGATTTGGGTTAGGAGTGCCTCAGCTCTGTCCTTTAGATAGCAGTTTTCTTCCTCAATTGATGAAATCCCAGCAATTTGGAACTTGAGACCTTCAATTTCCTTCTTGTAGGACTTACATTCCTATTGGGAATCTTCAAGTTCCGCAACCATTAATTTATATGCCCTTTTAAGAACTGTGTGTTGTTGACAAATAAGATTAGCATATTCAAGTACCTGGTCATCATGAGTTTGGCCTGCTTGAACCTCAGGAAAGAAGTTTGGTGTTGTTGGAGTCTTGATTGCTCTAGCCTCAGGAGTCTTTGGTGAAACTGACTTCATAAGGATTTTGTCAATTTTATACTTTTTTTCAAATCCCATGAGGCATAGATTTGCAATTTCTTCCTCTTTATCACTTTTATCAGAATCATAACCCATCCATGTAAGCGGTTGGTCCCCTTGTTCAGCTACCATTCCTCTTCTCTTTATGAACTTCTTGTTGAATGGTTTCTTAGCTGGTGTGGCTGCATCGCGCGGTTTGGGACAACTGGAAGCAAAGTGACCTGGCTGTCTGCAGTTGTAACTCACCAAGTCATCCATTTTCTTAGTATCTGTATTCTTGTTGAATGTTGTTAGAGGGACAAACTTTGCAGGGCTTTTGGATGGAAATTGAGCTCTCTTGTTCTTTCTGAACTTTGTGTATTTCTTAACATTCAAAGCAAATTCTTCATCATCCATGTCATCAATGTCAACTTGATTAGAACATGAAGACTGAGATGCTACACTCTGAGAATAGGAACATTGAGATGGAGTGTAGGATTGATGAGATTGCTGGTAGGATTGATGAGATTATGGGTATGGTTGACGAGATTATTGATAGTATTCAAGTGGTGCGGTTGGAGCATTGTATCTGGGGACATTCTGATCAGGAGGTGCGGTTTGTAAGTGGAGGTGAGGTGCGGCTTGATGGTGGTCTGGATTGTAAGTTAGAGATGAGGTATTGTTGAATGCGGCTAGAGAGAGGGTCTTAAATCTGTTTTCGGTTTCATGGACTTCCTCAAGCTTGAATTCAAATACCTTAAGCATGGCATATAAATGACGAATATCAAGGGCTTCTAGGTCTTTGTTGTCTTCGATATTTGTAGTTTTGATCAGCCATTTGCTACCAAGGGCTTACATGAATGTCATATTCAAGTCAGTATTTGAGTAGACATGACCTAGTGAGAAACACACATTGACAATTTCAATGAACCACTCATAGCATTGACGAATAGATTCCTTTGGATCCTTGACAAAATAATCAAAGAGTCTTCTCTGTTGGTAGAGATGGTTCTTCTTGGTATTAGCATCTCCTTTCAGAAAGTCGACTATTGCATCCCAAGTTGCCTTTGCGGTTTTGCAATGCAACACCTTTGAGTGGGCCCTTAAGTCAATAGCTGACACAAGCAAAGACATAGCTTTTCCATCAAATTCCACATTGTTGCGATCTGTATCGGTCCACTCACTTTCTAGTTTCTTGATTTCAGCCGATTGTCCAGCAGTATATGCACGAGGGCTAGCTTTCATAGGAACATATGGTCCTTCCACAACCGCAGTCCATAGTCTACGATCAACTGAAATCATGTGTTTCATCATCCTATCTTTCCAAAAGATAAAACTATCTTTATCCAGAATCGGTAAATGATTTGAGTTGGATGTCTGCATCATATGTGTGTTTATATTTGCCATTGGATCAGCACCCAAGCGGTTAAGCTTGTAAAAATAAGTTTTTGGGGGATATGTTTTGATACCACTTGTTGGTCCCAGTGGGAAACAAGGGTATAGAACCGCTAGAGGGGGGTGAATAGCGGTTACAACTTTTTCAAAAATACCCTTAAAATTCAACCGAGTACTTATCAGTTTGGCCAACTGCGGTTCAAAGCACTATAACCGAACTGATAAAATGCACGGCGGAGTTTGCGGTTTGGCTAAAGTGGAAAGATAAAGGGTTGGGCGGTTTGAATGGGTTGAAAAACACAATGATATACAAGATAATCTGAACTTAAAGATCAAAGGAAAACACAATTCATTTTTCTGATCATATCATAGATGAACTTAGTGAGAAACCACAAACATAAAAATTAAAGAACCAGATAGAAAATAAATATCAAACACACAAATTTGAAGAGGTTCGTTCTTGAATGAACTACGTCCTCTACCTAGATGGTTAGTCTAGGATTTTCTAATAGCTACTATACTTGTATTAATTTAGAGGAGCTTTTACAAGATTACAATGAAGAATCTAAACTCTAAATAATCAATCTAACCTAACAAAGCTATTATAACAACCGGTGTATTCGAAGTGTATAATCTATATGATCATACAAATTGGGTGTGTGTGTGTGGAAAGTGATCAAATGCTCTAATGATCTAAATGATGTTGAGAAATTGAAAACTTTCAGTGTACAAGGCTGAGTATGAATGGTTGTTTGGCTTGAAGCTTTTGAAGAATTTTGGGTTTACTAAGGAGATCTTTGAAGGTTTGAATATATGGGTAAAATATTCAAAGCAAACTTTGAACACTTGGGAATTTTCTCTCTTGAAGCTCAGCAACCTTCATTGTTGAAAAATGAAGGCTATTTATAGGCAGTGCACCCTTGTGACCGTTGGACAAATATTTGACTCAAATCTTGATGGTACATCTGTTGTCAAAATCCCATTGGTTGAGCTGTTATGTTCGTCTTTGGTTTTGTCTTGTAGTCCTAGGTAGTTGTAGCACCAACTCCAAGTTAAAACTGACATTCCTTGCAGAAACTCCAAGTTAACTTGAAGTTATTTGTCAAGTCATAAATCATTCCTTTATGGTTTTAAAGGGAATGTTTGTCTCAAGAAATGAATGACAGTACTTAAATTCTTTATTCAATGATCTGCGGTTCCACTAAGTGCTGGAGCGGTTCTATGAACGAACTTGAGGTGCGGTTTCATCAAAACTAGAGTGTGTGGTTTTGATGAATATATGCGGCTCCATGTTGGTGGTTCGAGTATGGCAACGAGTGCGGTTTGAAGAACCAAACCGCTAAGGACAAACCGATCATAACTCAGCCTATGCCAAATAAAAATCTAGAAATTGACTTATCTAAAAATTGAAGTATAACTTCATTACATGAGTCGTAAATCAATGAAATTGAAATACTCCCTCCGTCATTTTAAGAGTAAAAAACTTTTTGAGTTCAAAACATAAGAGTCAAAAACTTTTTGAGTTCAAAACATAAGTAATGTTTTTATTATAAAATATAGCAAGTGAGGTAGAGTGTTGTGAGTATAGAAAGTGAGTGAGAGAGAGAAAGTGGGGTAGAGAATAGTTAGTGGATAGTTGTTGTGTGTATGACATGTAGCGCCCACAAAATAAAAAAGTATAAAAACTTTCATTTTTGAGATTTTGACTCTCAAGTTGGGACACCCATTTATGAAAATTTTAACTTAAAATGGGACGGAGGAAGCATAAAACTCCTAATTAAAATTACTATATCAACATTAAGCTTTAATTTGTCATTTGTCCTATTTTTATTTATTTTTTGAGAGTAGAAGCCAAAAGTGGGGTGACAATAAAAGGAAGATTGAGAAGGTCAAGAAAGAATGAAGGTCCATGTCTATGTCCATGTCCATGTCCATGTGCCAATCATTTCAGGAGCTGACCCCTGGACCGACAACTCAGACCCAACCCAACCCGGTTGACTCCAACATTGGACCCCTTCTTTCCCCTGCCCGGTTCGGTTTATTTGAACTCCTCATATCTTCATTCGGAATCGGAATCGGAATCGGAATCAATCAGTCAGACACGCCTCGTGGATTAGACTGGGTATCCCCCTTTGACTTGGACCACCACAGTCAATATTCTATTCCCTTCGTAAAAACCCTTAAGTCAACAATACTAATGTGTGAATGATATAATTGTTCTTTCATAAAGTGAGTGGGTGAAAAGTAAATGGGTGAGTGATTTTTTTTGTAATATACTCTCTCCGTTTCATGTCACTTGAAACTTTTGGTCAACTTAAAATCGTTTTGACCAAGACTTTACAGAAAATTTTATGATCCTAATGGAAATTTAAAAATTATACTCCCTCTGCCCCTAAATGAGTGTCCATTTTCAAGAAATGTTTGTCCCTAAATGAGTGTCTTTTTTGAACATAACTTTCTCCCTAAACATTTTTTTTCAAAATTTTTTTCACCGGTTTCTTTATACGTGCCAAACTAAAGGTTTGGAAAGGAGATTACAAGATTATATATGAATCCGTTGAGATTTTCAGTGTCCTTTAAAATGAAATTTGGACACTCATTTAGGGACATAGGGAGTAATATGATTTACCATAAAAAAACACTCTCAATAACAATTTTTTATTTTTTTATCAAAATCATCAAATTTTCTTTAAAGTCTTGGTCAAAACGATCCTAAGTTGACCAAAAGTTTCAAGTGACGTGAAACGGAGGGAGTATGAACTTTACGAGGACAAGATTATCCTAAATACTATTCATACTTTGCTATTTAAGGAATAAACCAATTAAGAACCTTAAATTGGGACATACCAAAAAGAAAATTAAAGTAAGAATCTTAAACTGTGACGGGGGGAGTAATTTATTCATAATAGTTTTATTCTAATTTTGCTAATTAATCGATTGTAGTACTTCTTTTTAAATTTTTATTATGGTAAAATCGTAGAAAATATTCTTACTATTATTCTTGATGAATTCCAATAATTATAGAATTTTATTAAAGTTATAATCTAATCATAATTCAATTAAATTAATCATCATAATTAAATTAAATATTTTTAAGATGACATGGAGTATAACTCGGATTAATTACTCCCTTCGTCCAAGAGTATATGTCTAAATTCCCACTTAGATAAAGATTAAGAAACTGTATGAGAGAGAATGGGTGAGAGAAATATTAAGGATTATTTGTCATTTTTGGAAGTGGATAAATATTCTGAGACGGACTAAAAAATAAAGAAGAATATATACTTTGGGACGGATGGAGCATATTTCTATAAAATGTAGTACTCCCTCTGTCCCTAAATGAGTGTCCATTTTCAAGAAATCGTTGTCCCAAAATAAGTGTCTTTTTTAACACAACTTTGTCCCTAAATGTTTTTTTTCGAAAAATTTGTCACCGGTTTCTTTATAAGTGCAAAACTAAATGTTCTGAAAGGAGATTACAAGATTATATATGAATCTTTGCTACCAAATTGTACAAAAAAGTTGAGATTTTCAGTGTCCCTTAAAATGAAATTTGGACACTCATTTAGGAACAGAGATAGTATACAATAAGGTATTTCAGACTCTTTTTGTCTTAGTCTTAAATGAATGTCCAAAATTTATTTTAAGAGATAATTTAATTTTATTTACTTTTTGTATAATTTAGCGGTAAAAGTTCATATATATTCTTGTAATCTTATTTCCAAACATTTAAGTTTGCAAGTACGAAAATATTAATAAAAAATCATAAAAAAAAAATTTAGAACAATTTTATTTTTTAAAAAGAATAAATTATTTTAAAACAAAAATTCTTGAAAATAAATATTCACTTAAAGACGAGAGAGTAATTTATACTCTGATTCTAGTGCTAACATTCACTGTTATATACATCTTGCGTATCAAAATGAAAATCAATTCTATTTTTATTAAAAGTCAAATATAAATTCATTTTTTTAAAAAAAAATACTAGTATTCATTTGAGGGCTTTAAGTTTGAATTAGAATCATTTTGTTGGACTCCATGAAATATTATGTCATCAGTTTATGTACTCCTTTTGTTTTATCGTAATAGTCGCATTTTAATACACAAATTTTAGAAATATGACTCTTTTGGGACAAAAATTAATGAAAAGAATATTAGTATAAAATAATATTAGTTTTTTTTTTTTTTTGGAAACTATAAAATAATACTAGTAGTTAACTAGAAACTTTGAAACGGCTGACATAATATTCAACTTGCAATAGTTGAACTAGAAAATATCCACACATTAAATTTCAAACCTCTTATAACATACACTTAAACAACTTTAAGACTTTAATTAACATTGACCTTAAATGATGAGGTGGTAATACAAAAATTAAGTTATTCTTCAAACCTCCCTCTCTTTATTTGACCCTTTATTTAGTTTTACCTTTTCAAAGGTGATGTGTATAAATGGGCCAAAAAGTCTAGGTATTTTGGGTGAAAGACGTTAATTGAAGGATGTTTTTATCGCTAATTTTCTTTTTTTTTTTTTGATTAAAAAGGAAAATGAACATTCTACTTAGAACTATGCTAGTAAGATCCCATGTCATCCCATATGAAGTCTTTCATGTCTTAAAATAAATATTTTTAATTAAAAATCTAAAAATAATTTTAGAAATTTATTTTAGGACGAGGTAGTAAGTTTCTTTTACAATATATGCTGCTATAATAATAATAATAAAAATAATAATAATAAAAATTATCCAAAAAAATACTTCATCCGTCTCAAAATAGATGTCGTTTTGATTACTGCTTGCATAATTTTTAAGAAATACAATTAATTCATGTGAAAAAGTCTCATATACCCCTAAGGTAATCAAATTATCTAGGCAATTAATTATTTGTGCAAGAGAAAGTTCACTATCATTAATAAGTGTAGTATACAATAGCCAAAAAACTTTATAAATAGTAAAACGGCGAGTATCTTAAAACAAAAATCAACTCCAAAACAACATGTATTTTGAGACTGAGAGATTAGTCATTCGTTTTGTTTGTAAGGGATGGTGTACATTTTGCCCCTAATTTCACCATTATTCTCCATCATCTACTTATTATCTTTCACCCTCTATGTAGGTCACTTGTCCCCTCTCATTCTAACTCTCTCTCTCTCTCTATAAATCTCTATCTCTCTCTCTCTAAATCTCTCTCTCTTTCTCTCTCCGTAAATATAGATGTATATCTCTTGATCGTCTTGTTTAAATTGATATCAATATAGCTGAAAATCTAATGGCAGTTTTACCTACAACCTCCACTTGTTTGGACCTTACCATTTCCATTCCTGGCTTTGCTTCTTCAACATCCCCTGGTAAATATATCTCTCTATTTTCATCAAATTCCCCTCTTTCCTTTTCCTTTTCCTTTTCCTTTTCCTTTTCCTTTTCCTTTTCCCTTTCCTTTTCCTTTTCCTTTCCATTTTCCTTTTCCTCGTTGTAATTTTATCGGTAAATTACTCTGATTTTGTTGTTAAGGATGTTTTTTCATGTCCATATATATATATATATATATATATATATATATATATATGCACGTGTACATCTCTAACTGTGTGTGTGTGTGTGTAATATCGCAAAATTTTCTTATTTTTTATTTATGGGTTGAGACTTGTTCGATTGATATTGTTGCATGGTGCCTCCAAGCGGTCCACATTTTAGTTAAATACTCCTTCCGTCCCTAAATGATCTCCGCGTTTGACTATTCAAACTTTTTAAGGATATATATGAACACTTGCTTCGCTAGCTATGGTTTGTTTATGCACTTTGAGAAGAACATTTTGGGACAATGAGAAATGACAAATAAGAAGATCATTTTAGGACGGAAGGAGTACTTTTCTACAGGTTAAATACTACTAGAGTATTTATTTATTTTAGTTTATTTGCTTCAAAAAAAAAAAAAACAGTGGTCGGATTAATTTGATCATCATTTGTTGTTGTAAATGAAGGTGGTGGTGGCGGAAATGTAACGTTGAGAGATTTTGACATAAACCAAGTGCCAGCTGGTGCCGGAGGAGAAGAAGAAGAATGGGCAACCGGAAGTATGGAATTAGAAGGAGAAGGAGAAGAAGAACACAGCCCCACCGCCAACGGTGGAGGTCCGCCGCCAAAGAAACTCCGGCTAACTAAACTACAGTCTCGTCTCCTTGAAGAAAGCTTCCGCCAAAATCACACATTAAACCCCGTAAATAGTTACAACCTTATTTTTTTTAAATATTTAAAAAAACAAATACTATCCATTTGTATTGCTTTTAATTTATTTATTTATTTATTTATGCAGAAGCAAAAGGAGGCATTGGCAATGCAATTGACACTAAAGCCACGGCAGGTGGAAGTGTGGTTTCAAAACAGGAGAGCCAGGTAGACCCCACCCCACCCCCACCCTTAATATTATATTTATATTCATATTAGTAAGAGTAATATTAATATTAATATTAATGTCGGGTCGGTCTTTATTGGAGGTATTTGAAAAATGATGTTGTTGGTTGTGATTTGGAAATTCAGACATAAATGTCCACTCTATACTATACTTGTCATCCCTACCACCTTACTCTCTCTTCTCTTGAAAAGGGTACCCGAGTAATCACCATCTTCTTCTTCTTCCACTTTATCCTCCACCATTTTAACCAGTCAAAATCCTCTGTATCATTTTGTGTGTCACTTTTAATGGCTCACAATTGTTAAGAGTGGTACTATTGTAATATTATGCAAACATGTGAACGGTTAGATTAAAAGTGGTATATGGAGTGGCACACAAAAGTAGTACAGGAGATCTCGACACCATTTTAACATACTTATTGGTGTGGAGGTGGGGGATGGGTGGGGGTAAATATAGACTAATGGGACACTTTTTAGTAATTCTTTCGTTTCAAAAAATTGTTGTTTTGATAAATTATACTCCCTTCATCCCAAAATACTTGTAGTTTTAGGATTTTCACACAAATTAAGAAAAGCAATCAATGCATGTCTAAAGGACTACATTACCCTTAAAATATTTCAAGTACCAAGACAATTAAATGCTTTTACAATAACAACTACCATCATAAATAAGAGTATATTTGACAAACAATGTCAAAGATATCTAGATAAAAGCAAAACTACAAACATTTTAGGACAAATTTCAACCCCTAAAACTACATGTATTTTGGGACGGAGGGAGTAGTCGAGGACACTTGTTTTTTTTAGGTTAAAGCCTTAACTCTCAATTTTATTGTTGCATTTATTATACTTCCTCCAGCTCAGAATACTAATCACACTTTTTTTTAATTATTTCAAAAAAATTGTCTCATTTTCAAAAATTAAGATTTTAAAATCATATGGAGGAAGTATTTTTTTTATCCTTTTTTTTTTTCATTTCAAAAATTTTGCCTCATTTCAAAAACTAAAATTTCAAAATCACCGAACTTTTAAAACTTACAATGAGGCGAATGAAGTACTTTTTCTAGTAAAGTAATGCATGAGAGAAGGATAAATAATTATACTATTCAATAACAGATTCAGTTAAAAATAACTTTGCCAACAAAATGAACATTTATTCAGGTTATTTGAATAATGTTTTTACAGTAAGATGACAATATCACATTTACTACTCCGAAACTGTTTCATACTGTAAAAACATTATTCAAATAAAATAAAATGGAAACAGAATCTTTATGTTAGAACTTCAATTTATTTAATTATGTTTAGTCAAAGGGGATGTAGTCAGAGAAGGTACTGTAGTAAATATTTCTTGGTTTTTTTTACCCTTTCTCTCTCTGTTATGGAGCTGTTATGACTATCATTTTCAAGAGTTTGCTTTTGTAAAAAAAAACATTAAATGCATTAATTAATAAAGATGTAACAGCTCTTCTTCATCAATATTCGTACTTTGAGACCATTTTTTAAAGAATGAATTAAATGCATTAAATACACATTTGACATTTATGGAATGTTTACTGCAATATCTTTTCTGGATACGAGGCACACCCACACATGTTTATCTCTATTTGGATTATTACTCCCTCCGGTCCAAAATAACTGTCGTTTTTTGACTTTTCACAAAAATTAAGAAATGCAATTATTAAAGCATATTAATGGTGAAAGTTCCATGCTTACCCTTATTTATTGTTCAACTTTCTTACATTATTACACTCACTAAGTCAATTAATAAAGTAAAACAACTTCCAATGCAAGGGTAAATAAGGAATTTTAATTGTTTTGACTCAAAAGTGACAATTATTTTGGACCAAAAAAATTGCTCAAAGCGACAGATATTTTGGACCGGAGGGAGTATTAAATTACTTTAAAATTCTTAGGCTCACCATTGGCACCCGGTACTTTTTTCTATATGAAATATTGCGGGTTCAATCCTCACTAAGTGCACTTTCAAGTGCACTCTTATATAATACTTTAAGACATTCATTAACAAAAACTTCAATATTGTTTTTAAAAAAAGTTTTGTTTTGATGATTAAGAAACATTAATATTAAAATGTTTTGATGATTAAGAAACATTAATATTAAACTATTTTCTTATAATGAAGGAAGAAGAAGTCTTGTGTGAGACGGTCTCACACATGAGACGGGTCTCAACGAGAACCATTTAGTCTCTCAGCAAGATCCGTCTCACGTGTGAAACCGTTTTACGCTAAGTTTTTTTTTTCATAATGAAAAGCATATAAATGAAACAAAACATGATCATCAAGTATGTTCCCCTTCTTTTTTGAACTTGTCGAAGTATTGATATCCCAAAAACCTAATTTAATTGATACGAAGCTAAAAGTGTAGAGTCCAACAACATACTCCCTCTTCTGATTCAAAATAATTGTCACTTTAGATGTAAGTTTGATTAATAAATTTAAACAAAAAATAACGATCCTAATAAAAATCTAAAAATTGTTATAAAAATATTATTTAATTATAATATAATGACAAATTTTAGATTTTTATTATCATCATTATTTTGTATTTAAATTATTGGTCAAAGTTACATTTGATTGACTAAAAGAAACAGTTATTTTGGATCAGATGGAGTAATAACAAAATCTGGCTGGAACAGCGCACATGTGCATGCAAATTTCTACTTAATTTATGAAGCGCACACGTGCATGCAAATTTCTACTATACTCTTTCGGTCCCATTTTAGATATACTCCCTCCGTTCCGTCCCAGATTAAGAGTCCTACTTTCTGTTTTGGTACGTCCCAGATTAAGAGTCTCTTTCTTAAAATGGTAAAGAAGCTTTACTATTCATCTCACTCATTCTCTTTCATACTTTACTTTTATACTCACAACACCAATTAACTTACTATTCCCTCACACTCATTCTCTCTTCTACTTTACTTTTACACTCACAATACTTACTACTTCGACCATTTCTTAATCTCCGTGTAAATGGGAGGTAGGACTCTTACTCCGGGGTCCGGGACGGAGGGAGTACAAATTATTTTCAATTAACTCTTAATTAAAAAGTACAATTTAAATATTTTCCGGACATTTATTTTATACACACTAAAAGAATGCTCGTTTATTTATGAAAAGTGGAATTGCAATTAGATTGAAATATATTTCCCTTTCTTTTTTAAATAAAGAGCTAATTCGTATTTATCTATGTGGATATTGATGCTAAAATTAATAATGCACGATATTTCCATCAATATGTGGTTTCTACCTTAAGATAAATTAATCAAGTACTCGAACAAAATTACATCTACTAATTATAGTTGATGGGAATGATTAAAATATCGACGAATGTGATCAGGCGATCTTTATTTTTTCTAACTCTTTCTGTCTTTAAATAAATGTCTATTTTTTAAATTTAGTCTGTTAACTTAAAAATGATTTGACAACATATATATATATAGGAGCAAGCTGAAGCAAACAGAGATGGAATGTGAGTACTTGAAGAGATGGTTTGGATCACTGACTGAACAAAACAAGAAGCTCCATAGAGAAGTTGAAGAGCTGAGAGCCATGAAGGTGGGCCCGCCCACCGTTTTATCCCCTCACACGTGCGAGCCCCTCCCCGCCTCCACACTCAGCATGTGCCCTAGGTGCGAGCGCGTAACCACTACCGAGTCCACCAGAACCACCACCACCACCAACAACAACACTTCCGCCGCCTTGTCAGCAATCTCTAGACGACATCCTTCCGCAGCTTGCTAGACATAGATAAAGTCGATTAGTCAACTTCTTTCTAGCTATTGACTGGCCTCTCTCAAGAAGAAATTAAGGAGAGGTTATGAATTGTTAGTGACTTAAATTAATTAACTTACTCTTCTGAAGAATGTTGTTGAAGATTTGATTGTAAAGTTTACTATTTTAGATATTTATTACTCTAACCCTCACAGCCTAAGTATCTTATTTTGATTTGGCACGGAGATTAAGATCAAGTAAATATTATGAGTATGAAAAGTAAAGTAAGAGGGAGAAAAATGGTAGAAAATTTTGTTGTGATAATGATAAGTGAGTCTCATTGTCTATTTTAAGTAAGGCAAATACTCATGTGAGACGGATCCTCCATGGGTCAAACCCATCAACCCGCCCAGATGTACCCACCCAGTCATGCCCCTTGTCCTTCATGCACGCGACACGTGTCGCATTTAAAAAAAAACAATAACTTTAAAATGCAATATCTTGTGATTTTGAAGTCGGAATTAAAAAAAAAATGTTGTGTTGACGAGACGAATCAAACTAGATAGGTCATGCTATGGTTTGATTTTTTTTTTTTTTTAAAAAAAACATACTTTTTAACACACAAAAAAAATGGACTGCTCGTATCCTGAGATGTAACATTTTGTTCTGATAAAAGTAACAGTTCAGTCTTTAAAAAGTAACACTTTATTGTAAGATGTAACAGCAGTTTTGGAAAGAAAAAAAAAAAATTGTGGTTAGAAAAAGTAATAATTGAAGTGTAATACAATGCATACATATGATTGTAATTTTCCATATAGATGAATGTAACAGTTTTATAGAGTAAATGTTATTTTTTTCTTTAAAACAAGAGTAAAAATTCATGTATATAATCGCTTTTTACATTTCAATTGAATGTAAAACCTAGAAAAGTGTTACAATTGAGAAAATAAAATGTTACATTCATTTATTATAAAATGTAACATTAGTTTAGCTGTCAATCTCATGTTATCTTTAATTTATTTCAGTAAAATTGTGGTACATTTATGGGGGGGAAGTGTTACATATGAGAAAAAAGTGTTACATTTCTTTATAAAAAGTGTTACTTTTGCTAGCGAGCAAAAAATGGCAGGGAAAAATGTTGGAGGGCAAAAAAAAAAAAAAATCGACTGGCTCGGAGCCGTCTCACGGCTCACAAGAGTCCAGCTCTTTAAGTAATAAAGCATGTAAGAACCTTAGGTTAGGATAGATCAAAAAGGAATGTAAGAACATTGTGCTGGGTCGGAGGAAGTATCAATTTCGAAAAAAAAATTGAACTTGGAGAGCACATTTTCTTTTTGTTTATCTTGCGATTCAGAATCTAATCATTGTGCATCGCACTGTCAGGGTCGGTCCTGCGAAATTTGAGGTCTTATTTAACCAAAACACGACTTTTTTATTCCAACCATATGCTACCTGCAATTTATACTCCACATAGCACGTAAGTTTCATAATATTAAGTCATATAACATATTCCAAAAAATAAGAAGAAAAAAATGTGGTATATTTATTGGTGTATTTCGGTAATGCAGCTTTTTATTTTTTAATTTTGGTTTTGGCAAGTGCTGCTCCTTTGTTGGGAGGAATGGAGCATTCTCGAATGAAAGAAGAGTATACTGTTTGTCTGGAACCTCCATGATTCGGTCAGAAGACATCAAACGGTGGAGATAAATTAGCACAATCAAAAAAAAAAAAAAAAAAAAAGGCTTCGGACTCTAGGGCCCCTCACTACCAACCTATATTCTAAATAAGGACCCAATAGATCACTAATACCAGAGACACCCCTCACTTGCAAAAAGATGCAAGATGACTAAAATGCCCTCATATCTCCTCTCACCCTTATTTTTTTGGTCAAATCATAGTCAAACTCTTATAACTGACACATAATTAACATATAAGAGTAAAAAAAATCATTTTTTTCATTTTTTTTAGAAAAATAATAATATTATTTGGTCAAATATGGTCAAACTCGGTCAAACAACAGTCAAACTCTTATAACTGACACATAATTAACATATAAGAGTTGAAAATTTTCACTTTTTCCATTTTTTTAGAAAAAATATTAATAATATTTGGTCAAATATTATCAAACTCGGTCAAACATCAGTCAAACTCTTATAACTTACACATAATTAACATATAAGAGTCGAAAATATACATTTTTTTCATTTTTTTAGAAAAATATAAAAATATTATTTGGTCAAAATCGGTCAAACAGCAATCAAACTCTTATAACTTACACATAATTAACACATAAGACTCAAATTTTTCACCTTTTTCAACTTTTGAGAAAAAATATACTCCCTCCGTCCCATTTCAAGTTTCACCATTTTGGTGATGCACGCAAATTAAGAAAAGCTATTTGTGTAAGAAAGGTTGTGAGAGGGAAGAAGTTAGTGGGTATGACAAGTGGGGCCTACAATTTAAATGTGTGAGAGGGGAAAGTTAGTGGGTATGACAAGTGGAGCCTACATTTTAATTATGTGAGAGGGAAAAATTAGTGGGTGTGACAAGTGGGCCCCCATGTTTTTTCCATTTTAGGAAATGGTGAAGCAATCAACGGGACATCCATTTGGGTAATTGGTGAAACTTGAAATGGGACGGAAGGAGTATAATATTATTCGGTCAAATCACGGTCAAACTCTTATAACTGGCATATAAGACCAATATTTAACATATAAGATTCAAATATTTTCACTTTTTTCAATTTTTTAGAAAAATATATAATTTTTATTCGGTCAAATCCCGGTCAAACTCTTATAAATGACATATAAAACCAATAATTAACATATAAGAGTCGATTTTTTCAACTTTCAAGAAAAAAACATAATATTATTCGGTCAAATCTCGGTCAAACTCTTATAACTGACATATAAGACCAACAATTAACATATAAGAGTCGATTTTTTCACCTTTTTCAACTTTTAAGAAAAAAACATAATATTATTCGGTCAAATCTCGGTCAAACTCTTATAAATGACATATAAGACCTATAATTAACAAATAAAAGTAGATTTTTTCAATTTTTGAGAAAAATATATAATTTTATTCGTTCAAATCCCGGTCAAACTCTTATAAATGACATATAAGACCAATAATTAACATATAAGAGTCAAAATATTTTTCAACTTTTAAGAAAAAAACATAATATTATTCAGTCAAATCTCGGTCAAACTCTTATAACTGACATATAAGACCAACAATTAACATATAAGAGTCGATTTTTTTCACTTTTTTCAACTTTTAAGAAAAAACATAATATTATTCGGTCAAATCTCGGTCAAACTCTTATAAATGACTTTTAAGACCAATAATTAACATATAAGAGTCGATTTTTTCAACTTTTAAGGAAAAAAAAAATATTATTCGGTCAAACTCTTATAACTGACATATAAGACCAATAATTAACATATAAGAGTCAGTTTTTTTCAATTTTTTTCAACTTTTAAGAAAAAAAATATAATATTATTCGGTCAAATCCCGGTCAAACTCTTATAAATGACATATAAGACCAATAATTGACATATAAGAGTCAATTTTTTTCATTACGGTGGGAGCAATAGATAATTTTTTTGGTCCTGCAGATTTGCTCGCCGGCAACATCCTCAACATATGTAGATTACAGGTTCTTAGCAGAATAATGAAGGTTGATTTTTTCATTACGGAGGGAGCAATAGATAATTTTTTTGGTCCTACAGATCTGCTCACCAGCAACATCCTCAACATATGTAGATTACAGTTTCTTAGCGGTAATTGAAGAAGGACCGTTGGCTTACAAATTTTTAACCGCCGGCAACGAAGGAGTTAAACGGAGAGCTACTGTCGGAGCTGTAGATCTGATCGCCGGACTTGTAGATCTACTCGCCGGAGTAGTAAATCTACTCGTCGGAGTAGTAGATCTACTCGTCGGCGTTGTAGATCTTGTCAGCGAGAAGATCTACAACGCCGGGGAGTTGGCCGGAAAGTGTGTTTTCAGCGAGATATATAGAGAGAGTGAGCGAGTGAGAGAAAGAGAGAGAGGGAGACAGAGAGCGAGTGCTGAAATCGCCGGTGCCGTTGACATCGCCGTCGCCGGCGGAGGGAGCTGGAGAGAGTGTGTGTCCCCTTTAGAGAGAGAGGGGATCTGGAAAAAAAAATAGGAGGGGGGAGAGGGAGGTTAGGCCGTTAGGGTTTTATTTGGGGAGGGGGTAGTTTAGGTATTTAGGTTTTTTGTTTTTTTGACTGGTCAAATGGGGGTGAGGGGTGTCTAGGGAATTAAGATCTGTTAAGAACTCCTTATTAGGAAATTAGAACAAGCCTCTCCTTAAAACGGAATAACACTTGTGTGTGGAGGGCCCTAGGGGAACCCCCCCCCCTCCCAAAAAAAAAAAACAAAAAACTAGGCATGTGATTTCTCAAATCATGAGGTCTCCAAATTTGAACATAATAATAGATTTCGGTGAGAATATACTCTTTCCGTCCCTCTTTAATTTACAAAAATGAATTTTGACAAAAAAAATAATAAGAAAATGGCTAAAAAAAAAAAAAGGGATATGAGTGTAAATAATTGAATGGGAGAGAGAAAATAGGCAAAGCATAGTAAGTGGATAGTTATTAGTTTGTGAGTATGACATACAACACTATTAAGTAAAGGGTCCTTTATTACATTTAGACTTAATCTCAACCGTCTGTGATTTTTTGAATCCATATGCCACAGGTAGGGCTGTAAACGAGCCGAGCCGAGTCGTGCTTTGGGGTGTCGAGCTCGAGCTCGATCCCACTTGTTTGTTCGAGCTCGAGTTGAATCGAGCTCGCGAGCTGCTCGCGAACAACTCAAGTCGATACCGAACTCGAGTTTTAACGAGCCGAGCTCGAGCTTTGGCTTTTTATTTAAGAAAAATATGTTCTTAACGAGCTTATCGAGACGAGTTCGAGCCATTCGAAAACAAAAATTTAAGTTTAATGTGCTTATCGAGTCAAACTCGAGCTTAACGAGCTAAACGAGTCGAACACGGTCGGCTCGATAACAAAACAAGCTTGACAATCGGTTCGAGCTCACTCGAGCTCGAGCTTTCACAAGCCGAGCCCGAGCTCGAGTCAGCTCGGTTCGTATAACAACCCTAGCCCCCGAGATTGGAAACGCCAGCAGTCGAAAGACATAGCAATCCCCTTCATTCCCTACCCCAATTCCAAATTAATGGCTTCATAGCCGTGTGAGAGGCAAAAAGACAATCATACCCTTAATAAACAATGCCTTTTATTAGAACACTGCACCTGGCCCCAAATCCTAATTCGCCATCCATCATGTCTATGGAAGTCAGAGATGACATAATTGGGTAGGAAAGATTATTGATGTCCAAACTTGTCTGCCTGCTTTCCATTTTGTTGCCAATTTGGCTCCCTGTCTCCTTCATCACCATCTCCTTTTGCAGTTTCAGTGGATGACAAGTGGGACCTCTCCTCCCATTTTTCTAAAGTTTAAACAATTATCACCATTTTAATTCCTTCAAAACAAACCCTCTCCCCCACCCCCCCCCCCCCCCTTTTTTTTTTTTTGTCAACTAAAATGGCCAGCAACTTCTCCCCAAAACTTTTACTCTTACTTTTCATTTTGAGCAACAAATTTAGCTTATCAAGGAATACAATTTTATGAAGTCTGATAAGTCACACAGATAAAGGAAAAGAAGTGGGATGACAAAATAGACTTGTACAAGACAAAAATAGATGACTATGAAACAAGCAGCTCACATATACACAACTAGCAGCAGCTACTCAACCAACCAAAATTGAGAAATACTCCCTCCATTCCCAAATAAATGTCACACCTTGTATTTTATTTTTTATTTTTGTCAACCTGATTGAACTTTGACCAAAAATGGATGAAAATTTAGTACTTTTAATGAAAATCTAAGAAAAATATTGATGCTACATCACTAATACAACAATTTTAATGATTTCATGAAAATGATGTGATATCAATAACTTTTTAATCAAAGTACAATCAAGTAGACCAAAAAAAGAGAAGAAAAAAAATGCGACATTTTTATGGGACGGAGGGAGTATTTAAAGAAGATTCAACAGTTCCCAACTTAATCCCCAAGAGTAATGACTTTACCTATAAGGAGATTACACCGTACTAAGGATTGCAGTTTTGACATTTGGGATAATGTTACAAATATGACCAAATAACAGAAATTGAGTATTTGTAAACCTAGCAGTATATCTCCACTCAACTACAGATTATATTTTCAAAAGCACAATTAGCACTTCTCTTTTGGTAGTCCAACTGCATTAGTTCTCAGAATATGTTGCATTAAAAACTAAGAAAATAGCAATTAGCAACAAGAAAGACTAGATATTAGGCTTACCTAACAGTATTAGACTGTAATGAACAATATCTGACTACTATGATCTTAGACGCGGGCATCTTCTGATCCGCTTTGAAAGATAATACTACCTTTGTCTCAAAATGAATGTCCAAAAAAAATTCAAATTTGCTCTTGATCAAGAAATAGTTTGGAGTTTGGACATTTATTTTGGGGCGGAGGGAGTAGATTTGCTATCTTCTGTCAGATCTTTAATCACCTAATAAGCAGAGTGGCTGTCGCATGCTGAGCTCCGCTTTAAGTTCTGGGAACTTCTCCAAATTATGGGACTGCTCTAAGATTTTCTGCATTTACAACAAACACTCAAAACTTATTTCCCAGGTCTATGAAATTGATCTACACAATCAAATGCAATTGATCACTCAAAAGCCAAAAAGAGGAGCATTACTCGGCAGCTCATGTAACTCCCTCCGTCCCGAAAAGTTAGTCTCATTTGATTTTTGATGGTCACACAAGTTAACTTTGAGCAAACATTAATGTCAACCTAATCATCCTGATGAAATTCTAAAAAAATTATTGATCAATCTCTAAATGATTTATCAATAACAATTTTTTGAAACTTACTATGATGATTAGATTGACATCAATATTTGGTCAAAATTCAGTTGTTGACAATCAAAAACCAATTGAGACTAACTTTTCGTGACGGAGGGAGTACGAGTACAGATAGAAAGAGTTACCAGGGCAGCAATATGTGCTTCTTGCATAATATTTCCGTCCCTCTCTAATCTAGCAATGGGAAACTCCGGAAGATGTCCCGACTGTTTCTTTCCAAGCAAATCACCGGGCCCACGAAAAATAAGGTCTATATTAGCTAACCAAAACCCATCAGAGGATTTCTCCAACACATTCAACCGATTCATGCCATTGGCTGTTGATGTAACTAACAAACACTTTGATTTGCGGACCCCACGTCCAACTCTTCCCCTAAGTTGGTGAAGTTGAGCTATTCCGAATCTCTCAGCGTTCATAACAACCATCATAGAAGCTTCCGGAACATCAACACCAATCTCGATAACTTGAGTTGCAAGTAATATATGTGTTTCTCCTGATCTAAAGCATCGCAGTGCTTCCTCTTTAAGATCGCTTTTCATTTTCCCGTGTAGTAGCCCACAGTTATATTTTTCAAATCTTTTAGATATGCTTTCGAATTCGTCGGAGGCGGCGTGTAGCTGTGGGAGGTTCTCGGACAGTCCGATGATTGGATAAACAAGATAGACCCTTCCTCCTGCTTCTAATTCATCCAGCATCATCTGTAATTTGGAAAATCATGTGCTGCGGTAAATCATTAAATCATGAGTATAATAAAACTTAACGCCATCAATAATCAATGAAGTCCGCTCCTTTGATTGCATATTTATCCGAAGTTTCATGTAAAATAACTTATATCTTCCACTACCCAATGATTTCCTGATACATCACTAACAAAAAAGACTAGCATTTTGGCACAAAACATGTCTCCATATTTGACTCTTGCAATTAGATAGTGGATGATTCCACTCAAAATTGCATTGGATACATAACTAGGCATTTCTATTAAAAATACATACATGCTAAACCTCAAGAAACTCACACCGATAACATATACAGACATGTAGTCCTAGTTAAAATTTTAATCACAAAACTTAAACGAAGAGCAACATGATAGACATGTCTTCTTCATCTACAATGAATCCAACTTTCAGCATGCAAAATCAGAGTACAATTAGTTTAATGACTGGATTAAAACATTGAGATTTTAGTAAGTCTTCACAAGGCAAGTGAAACCTCATATTGCAAGTGCACCTGTCTAGCATGTGTCAGTTCGCATTGAGGTATATTACGTGCCACTAACCACCAACAGACATACAATAAGACTGATTAGCAACACCAACAAACGAAGTACTGGCATCCTAATATGTACTACCTCTGTCACTAAATGAGTGTCCAAATTTCATTTTAAGGGACATCTGAAAATCTCAACTATTTGTACAATTTGGTGGCAATGATTCATATATAATCTTGTAATCTCTTTTCCAAACATTTAGTTTTGCACGTATAAAGAGACCGGTGAAAAAAAATTCGAAAAAAAACATTTAGGGACAAAGTTATGTTCAAAAAAGACACTCATTTTGGGAAAAGGATTTTTTGAAAATGGACACTCATTTAGGGATAGAGGGAGTATATCTATACTCGCCAAACACACATAATAGTGGAAGTACGATATGCAGAAGAGGAGGTAGAGTAACAGTTTTATAATTTGGGATTGCATGATAGATTAGGCATATATTGAAATCCTAATTAAAAAACAACAAATTGCAAAACATGCATTTGCAACAGCATTTATTAGAATGATTTTTTAATCAATGGGACTGGTATCTCAAGCACAACTAAAGGTGTGCTAAACGTCTAGGGTGTGTAACATTTGGTGTGGTGGGGGGGGGGGGAATTAGTGTCGCAGAGATGCAAAAGACACAAACAAGAGATTATTAAGATATTATTCACCAATGCTACCTGTTGCTTCTCTCCTTTGATCAACCTCATCTTTTCCCTGATTATTGTCTCATGCTTCAGACCTCGTCTATAGACCTCATTGTCAATTTTCTCACTTGGATAGATGTAATTTTTCCCTTGTCAAAACGTCCATTTCGCTCATAATCTAAAATGTCCATGTGTCAGCAGAACTCCTTAATTCTCTTTGCACTCTTTCTCTTGTTTGTTTTTCACAAAATCCTGACTCGAGAACTCGATCATTGGTTTGATCTGGGTGATTTCTACCCTTTTGGACTCATATGCTGTCCATTCCATCCACCTTCCTTCTCGTTCCATTCATTTAGAAAGCAAAGTCCCTTTAATTTTAGGGAATATGATCCATCCTTGGTTATTGTAAAGCTGTACATGTACAACTAATCTCCCACATAAATTGTGATGATAAATTCAAATATTCTCAGTTGTCCGCTGAGATAAAGAACTACTTGGTGATAAATGTATAAGTTTATCCTTAATACTAGGGGAGATGAAATCTAGTAATGAAGATAGTTGGTGATTGTACCCCATATGCAGAGTTCAGAACCTACCCTTAACACGCCCAATAATAAAAAGTTTAAAAGCTATATGCAGTACGTAAAGCGGGAAGCATAATAATTCTTCAAAGCTTAACAGAAGGTGAAATGCCAATACACAGGTGTCTCTCTGAGCATCTATGTAGGAATAAACACAATTCCATATTTCCAGCAAAAAGTGACATAATTTTATAGTGAAGACTGAACAGTCAGCTATAACTTTTTTTCACACCATAAAAAAAAAAAAAAAATTATGGGGATCTAAGTAAAAGCAATTCATTCATTAGTCAGACAAGAAAACAAACCTTATAGACTTTCTCCAAACCAGTTTCGTTTCCTAAGATGGCCAATGTTTCAGTGGGTAGTCTTCCAGGAGGTAAATCTGTTATCTGTTATTCAAAATCTTAGCATAAGCATTCCAAAAATAAATTATATATTATTCTGGTATCAACAATGATATATGCAAGTAATGTAAGCAAAATAATCCTAAATTACATAGTTTGACTTGAATAAATGCCCCCAGCTTCAGATAAGTTCTGGGTAACCGTTTACCAATTCTGAGTGCCCTAAATGCATAAGTATGCATTATGTAAACAGGTTTGGCCACACCACCGAGATTTGTATGCTTATATCCTTACAGAAATTGTCATGTAAGTGTAAAAATGACCAAAACACACCCTATCTTATTATAAAAAAAAAAAACCATCCTAATGTCGCAGAGTTGGACTGGACCAAGTTTCTCGTTATATTAACCGTTAAATGCAGAAAAGATCGCCTGGCATCAGAGAGGTAAAATCATTAATGCAAACTCTAAACAAGATGGCGAGTTTTACGTACTTGTGTCAGGGACATGTCCCCATACAACGCCAGAGCAAGAGTCCTCGGGATCGGGGTCGCTGTAATAGCAAGAACGTGAGGGGCCATACGCATATCTTCTTTTGAGGATACATCGGAAGTAGTTGAAGCAATTCTGGAACTAACAGAATTATTATATAGCTGCAAAATCATGAAATTTCAGTAAGCAAAACAATGGTTGAAAGTCTATTGTTAACCATGAGTCAAAAACAGGATAAATCATTTTTCTGTAAACAGCTATAAACAACTTAGAGTAATGAAACAAATAGGTTACTAAAAAGTTTGGTCTCGGAACTTGTCATTTTTTCCTAATTTGGTGCCAAGTATTTACCATTTCCTAAATTGGTCACTGAACTTGATAATTTGGCAAACGAAAAGTCTCTCCGTTAACGAAGGTTAGTTTGGAATTAGTTTGGAATAAGATGTCCAAAATAACTTACTGAATGCTGACAAGGATTTCCAAAATATATATAGTCCCTCCGTCCCAAAAATCTGTCATACATTGACTTTCATGGTCAACTCGAGTGAACTGACCAAAAAATTATGAAAAAACTCACTATTCTCAAAACATTCTAAAAAAAAATGTGATCGATAGTATTCTTTATAGTGCATCAACAGCAACTTTTAGAAATTTGTGAGGATAATTAGATTTCCATATATTTTTGGTCAAAGCTCACTCGAGTTGATTATGAAAGTCAAAGTAAAACAGTTTTTGGGACAGAAGGAGTATATTTTTTTGGGTGGGGGAAGGGAGCCAGGAGGTGGGCAAACACATTGACCAAGGATGTAATGATGTCAATCCCGGTAAACACTGTCACGCTTAGAACCAACAATCGGCCGGTAATCATGACGCTGAATATGGTGGCAGAGGCGGATTGGGCAATGGAGATGGAGGTATGGTTACAGAGTGTGTGGAGACTGGAGAGTGCATCAAGGAGGTTGTGGGTGGAGATTTGGAACTCGCGGGATGTAATTGAGGTGTTGAGGAGTGAGGCGGTGGCATTCTCTTGGGAGATTGGGGACCGAGTATAGAGTTCGGTGAGGCAAGGGATTGTGCTGTCGTGGGTTATTAAGGATCGGCTTTGGGGATCATTTTCTGAGATGAGACGGGGGATTCAGTTTGCATTTGTTTGGGGACTGAGCTCAGCTTTTGTCACCAGCGTCTTTGCATCCGTTGTTCACTTTCATCCTCCGTTTTCTTCCAAGTTTTAACTCCCCTGTTAGTTTCAAATTCCGATCAGTGACTTACAACGTTGTTTGTCATCATCTTAGCGCTTTAAGGATCGAGTGTAAGCATTCCAAGCAGGGTTGCAGGAATCGCTCCCCATGGCCTTGAATCGAGTATTGATTCGCATGTATCAATTCGCGATTCCGATTTGATACTGAATCGATATGATGTAATTTGCGAATCGTGACTTCGATTTTTGTGCCGATACCTTGAAAAATCTCTTTGAATTCGCAATTAATGTCCTCTAAAATTGAAAAGCCACTGTTTCAATAAACAATTATTGAACATTAACTAGTGATAGGTTTCCAAGGAAAACACAAACAACCCTAGAATTGAAAAGCCACAACGTTAAGTGATGTACTAGAACGTTAAAATGCTGTTTTTCTTATGAAAAGTAGGTTTATTATTATTATACTCCCTCCGTCCCAACTCAATGCGCACGTTTACTGTTGGGCACAAGATTTAAGGAGAGAGTATTTATATTCAAAAGTATTGTGAGTGGAGAATAATGAGTGGTTGGGAGGAAGAAAGAGAATGAGTGGAGAATAATGAGTGGTTGGGAGGAAGAGAGAGGATGAGTGGTTGGGAGGAAGAGAGAGGATGAGTGGAAGATTATAAAAGTAATAAAAAACTTTCCTTTTTTGGATTGTGCACATATCAACGACACCCACTTAAAAGGTAAGTGTGCACATTGAGCTGGGACGGAGGGAGTATATTTTTTTAATACTCCCTCCGTTTCAAAATACATCACGTTTTAGGAGTTCAATTTTGTTCCAAAATACTTGACGTTTTACTAATTTTGAGACATTTTTTCTCTTATATACCAATTATACCCTCATTCATTAATATCAACCTATTTCTTGTTCAAGCGTTTAATTGCATAGGTAATTGGATTCTTTAAGGGGTAGACAAGTCTTTTTTATATATATTAATTGCATTTCTTAATATGTGTGATGAAGTCTAAAACGACATGTATTTTGAAACAGAGGGAGTATTTATTTAAAACAAACGTACTAATATTGCGATCCGCGAATCGCAATAATTGTAATACTCTACATATCAGATTCCATGCGTTGAGCGAATCGCGAATTCGTATCACGTATTCAAATCGGACGAACTACAGATCGTGCAACCCTGATTCCAAGTGAATGATAGGACTAATACCTGATCTAATCTAATAGGACGAAACGCGTGGTCAACAAAAAAAGGGCATTGAGGCGGACTTGCTACTTTTTCAACCATGACTACTGAATCTGTTTGAGTGGAATTTGAGATGTTTTTTTTTTCTTCTTCATTTGAGCAATTTTCCTAGTCCAGCGTACTAATAATAAATTGATGGTGACAAATTGACAAACAAAACTTGGGGAGCCAATATTAAGTTCTATGCACCAGGAACCTTTCCCACTTGTTGACAAGAAGATGAAGCCACTAAGAAATAAGAGAGATGTGTGAGAGAGCGAAGAGAGAGAGTAACTGGAATAGATTTGGAGATTGTCTTTTCTCTCCCAAATCTCTAAAAAGCCATTATATTTCACTAAAAAAATCTGATCAATAGTCCATATCAGTAGTCACAATCATCAGCAACAGAAAGGGTATTTTGGACATTTTGTTATATTTTAGATGGAAAAATTAACCTCCATCAACTGAAGGATGTTTTGTTAGCCAAAATACTCCCTCCAGTCCAAAACAGTTGTCCTTGTCGCTTTTGGACTTTTCACAAGTTTTAAGAAAGACAATTATTGCTACAACTTAATTACAAAGTACTACCTCCAGTCCATAATAGCTGTCACTTTTGAACAAAATCTTTGGTCCAAAATAACCGTCGCTTTTGGGTAAAAATCATTTGCATTCCTCTTCTACCCTTGCATTGGAACTTGTTACACATTACTAATTGGTTTATTGTGTGGAGTAATGTAAGAGGCATGAATAATTAATAAGGGTAATTTGGTACTTTCATCATTAATGTGTAGTAATTGTCTTTTTTAAACCTGTGAAAAGTCCAAAAGCGACATCCATTGTGGACCGGAGGGAGTAGCAAAATTACCCTTATTAATTATCCCTCTCTTATATTGCTTCACAGTTCACACAATAAACCAATTAATTATGTCTACCACGTTCCAAATGTAAGGACAAAAGAAGAATTTGCATGGTTTTCACGAAAAACGACAATTATTTTCGACCAAAATTTTCATCCAAAAGCAACAGTTATTTGGACCTGAGGGAGTATCAAGTTTTTGAGGACCAATTTAGGAAATGGTTAACATCTAGCACCAAATTAGGAACACATGTGAACGTCTAGAAGAGAAAACATGGACATCAGTGAAGGCAATAGTACCTTGCTATTAAAACGCCCTCTCTGAATCACACCAAAACGATGTTGCTCATCTATCACAGCAATGCGCAAAGCAGAAAATTCCACTTTTTCAGCTATTAAACTGTGGGTGCCAATGGCAAAATCAATTTCTCCACTTTGGAGGCCCTATAAATCAAATGCCACAAAAAAATAAGAAACTTTGATATTGATATGAATAATCTTAACTAGATACGCAAAAGAGTTATCATCCATGTCACGTGCCTCACGTATTAAACGCGCCTTTTTTGCTGGAGTTGAGCCTGTTAACAGAGCAACCGAAGGTTTGCAACTAACATCTTCCATATTCTCTAGCAAGGTAAGAAGTTGCTCATAATGCTGAACCGCGAGCAACTCAGTCGGAACCATGAAAGCTGCCTACAAACAAAATATAAAGTTGAATAAAACATGAACTGCACCAATATTTTAATTGGAAACTAAGTTATAGACACCAAGCACTAAATGCCTTGCACAATGTGGCCAAGCCTAGTACCACTCTGTCCCAAAATGAAGAGAAATTTGAAGATTGTTTGGAAATTAATTTTGGGACGGTATGGAGTACAAAATGCTAACAAGTTATGGTAGCGTGAGAATCTGAAACTGTTTCCAAACCAATCACAAGAACATATTGTGCTTAACACAAACCACACAGGTTTGTCAACATCAAACATAAAAGATCTACGTGAACAATATAAAGTCTACAAAATTATATGTTCTGACCTGATATCCTGAACCAATAACCTCCAAACATGCCAAGAAAGCTACAACAGTCTTACCACACCCCACGTCACCCTGAAAAGAAACAGAAATACAAATCAATTAAGGAATACAAGCAAATAGCATTTGTTCAGCACCTTAACAAACTATTGCTCCGTAACCTGGCTAATCAGCTCAATCACAAATGAGAAAATTAGAGCTGCATGCCCTAGGTACTGTCCAGTGAGAGTTTTACATACATGCTTCTTGCTTCTCGAGAATTGCACACAAAAAAAATGCGTAGATTAAAGAGAGAATATAACATTATTGAATTTAGTTAAGGTAGCTCTTCAATCAATAGGTGATGTTCCAAAATCATACAAAATTCTCAAATGGAGAATAAAGCAAACAGGATCTAAGATTAAGAAAACAAGAACTCTTAATTTTATCCCATACAAGAAGACAACTGGCAGGAAACAACAATGAGCCTTAATGAATGATGGACTTTCCAAATAGCATCTTTATGAAATTAATTAACTCTCTGGTATTCAATATCGCAAGGATAGAAAATTCTTAAACATTAAATGCATATCTGGTGGTATAAGATAGTTATTGCACCATACATGCCGCAGTAACATGATTTGCTGAAGAGATTGCAGGATGTTTGCTGTAAAGGAAATAATGAGAGAAATTCTGAAATGTTCGCGAAATGAAAATAAGGGAGTATAGTCACAAGTGTCCATATACTCCCACCGCCCCAAAATAATGTCGCATTGACTTGTCAACGTTATTAAGGTTATTAGTTTGTACATTGCTTGTACAATGATATAATTGTACTCTGTTTTTTTACCTTTTAGAAATGTGATATTTATTTTGGGACGTACCAAAAAGGAAAGTGCGACATTTATCATGGGACAGAGGTAGTATTTGACTCAGGCAAACACATACCCACTTCCCATAATGCACGAGGCTCAGATTCCTTTTACTCTCTACATCAGTCTCATAGTACCAAGAATACTTGGTCTCTTCTTGATCCTCTTGTCTGTGTCCCTTCCCCTTCAGGTACTTTCCGTAACAAGAGAAGTAAAATAACCCTTGTTCCTATTGGGAATCCATATCATAAATTCTAAGGAAGCACAGTTTGTTATATTAAGGAAGCTATCAGCCTTCTAAGGCAGACAACGAATATCACAAACATACTTCAACAATCAGCTACAGCTAATTTAGCATATCATAAGGAACATTCAGTAGCAAGTCATGGCTCCATAACAAAATACATAATTCACACGCTATTTTATGTAGTATCATTGCACTCCCTTCGTCCCACTTTAACCTACAAAAAATTCCATTTTGGGTGCCCATTTAATCTACAAAATCGAAAATAGAAACTTTCTAATACTTTTTAAATAATGGGACCCACTTGTCATACTCACAACTACTGCCAACTTACTATCCACTACCCCCCCCCCTACTTTCTCTCTCCTACCCATCTATCTACACTCACCACATATCACCTTTTCAATCTTACTTCATTTCTTGTGCCAAAGGTCATATTTGTAAATCAAAGAGGGACGAAGGGAATACTATTCAGACACACGGATCTTCTTGCTTTTAATTATTTTATTGTCAAGCAAGATGGATGAGAAAATAGTCATGAATATACAACAAATACAAAACAAAGAATTGCTGGCAAATACTTAAAAACACTCGAATAGCCAAACCGTTGCATCACTGAGGGAATCCCATGGAGCGGTGCCTCTTGCCGATGCCAATATTGCAATAGCAATTTTTTATCGTTTAGAACGTCCAGGGGCTTATACTAGTGATAGAAAAATGTGACTGAAGCCAAAAGGTACATCAATTAGGTCCTCTTTTTTGGAGCTCGTCATCGAGCTATAAATTTTGATCTCTTCCTTAGATGCTGAGATGCCCAATTCTTCTCCTATTTTTGTGCGTATTTTGGAGCAATCTGAACAGGTCCCCAACAATACTGTTTGCGGTGCTTTAGCGCATAGCCGAAAAGATCCAGGGAACTTTTAGGCTTTTAGCATGCTATTAGAAGTATTTTGCGGTGCTTTAGCGCATAGCCAAAAAGATCTAGGGAACTTTTAGCATGATATTAGAAGTATTTTTCTTACAGATCTTGAACTTTTACTTTTTATGAATAATGAAAGATATAAATATGACCCTCATTTCGAAGGAGAATATTGATGGACTCCAGTGCAACAAGGATCATGGTTTTGTCAATCGGAAGGGGAAATGATTGACACATGGACAACACCAAGAAAAAAGTGTCTGCACCATCTCATCAAGACTGGGTGGAGGCTGTGCAAGTCAAAAATGCAATTTGTGAAGATCCCCAATAAGACCCTCCTGGTGGGATTCCCATACTTGGGTAGCATGTCTTTTGGGTAGCAATTCGTGAAGATCCCTAATAAGATCCTCCTGGTGGAATTTTGCCCAAAAGTTTATCTGGAAGAGGCTCCGGCTCAAGCTAGAGCTAAATCAAAGGATGCGTCTAATTCTTCTATGTCGCGGGGGGTTCTTTCGGTGCGGAAACATTGTGGCTGCTACTCTCGAAGAGAGAAAAAATTGGATCATCAGAGGGAAAAATGTATTGACAGTTTGTGCACTTGAGCCATAGAAGAAAACAGAAGACTTGTTGGTTGCATTGGATGGATTCACAAAATACTTCAATTCTATGCCTTCAATCCTACGAAAGACTAGTTTTGCAACCGAGCAAATCAGAAAGGTCCTAGTATCGCATCATTTTTTATGCATGCTAATGAAAGAACTTCTGGGTACTAGTGCATGTGCTCGCTATGCTAGGACCTTTGCGTTCAAATACTCCCTCCACCTCTAGGTGAGTATCCAATTTGCAAAATCATCTATCGATGTATATATATGTGTCTGTGCACTACTAGAAATGTATAAAAGACACCTTCCGTAATTTTCTTGAAAAAATGAAAATGAACACTCATTTAGGGACAGAGAGAGTACTAATTTATGAATCTACCAACTATCAGCAGTGAAGTAATGAGAAATTTCAATTTGAAGAGAAGTTTCATCTAAAATCCACTAAATAACCTAATACTAATCATCAAGCAGCTTCATGAACACATGAATACATGTCTAACAGCCAGGACTGCTAGATGATACTCCCTGCGTCCCGGAAAGATAGTCTCATTTGACTTATGATGGTCAATACAAGCAAACTTCAATGTTAATCTAATCATCCCAATGAAATGCGAAAAGCTGTTATTGATAAATCACTTGATGAAATGTCAATAGCGACTTTTAGAATTTCACTAGGATGATTAGATTGACTTTAATGTTTGGTCAAACACTTGTGTTGACCATTAAAAGTCAAATAGGACTATCTTTCTGCGACACGGGCAGTTTGATACTCAAGACATGTTCAGATGTGATAAAAACAATATGCTGATAGCATAATGTACAAGTATGAACAACAGTGTCCAAAAAGTCAGAACCTGCAAAAGTCGATTCATAGGAACTTGCCGCTTTAAATCCCAAATGATTTCTGAAACAGCACTTAGCTGACTAGAGGTAAGTGGGTAAGGAAGAGCCTTCAAAAACATCCTGGTAAGATTGCACCAGTCCTCAACAAGGGCTGAATTCAGTTCAGGTTTTCTATACTTGTTCAGTAATCCATCTTTCTCAATCTGCGTACCAAGTCCTTCAAGCATTTGAAAAAGGCGCGCTAACTGAAGTTTGACAGTAAAATTTAACGTCACAAACGGTGAAAGAACAACATAAAAGACCAGGCAGATATAACCAAAAAAAAGTTAAAATAATTTCGGCCAAACGACCTAAATATGGAACTTACTTTCCAATTTTCATCAATTAATGCAACTTACATACCATTTCTGACATTATAGTATGTACTTTGTAAGTTTGTATCAAATAATGCAACATACTACTACCTCTGTCCCTAAATGAGTGTCTAAGTTTCATTTGAAAGGACATAACTTTTTGTATAATTTGGTGGCAAAATTCATATATAATCTTGTAATCCTCTTTACAAACATTTAGTTTTTGCATGTATAAAGAGACCGGTGAAAAAAAAAATTGAAAAAAAACTTTTAGGGACAAAGTTATGATCAAAATGGACACTCATTTTGGGACAAAAATTTCCTAAAAATGGACACTCATTTAGGGACAGAGGGAGTATATTTTTTTTGTAACGGTGTTAAAATCGTCTAACGAAATTGTGACGTGGCAATCAAAATGTTACCTGGTTAACTGAGTAAGAAATGTAAGGGCAAAAGTGCAAAATATTATAACAAAATTTCTTTAATCGTCAAAAAAACTAACCAAAGTCTCCTTTTATCTGAAACCCGAAAATCACCCCTCCCACTACACTCACCCATTGCCCGTCCGCCACTCATCGCCCCTCCACCACCAACCACCGCATCCCTTTCACTGGCAACCGCCACTATATAACTCTGACATAATTCTCCATTAAATTATTACCCATTGCACCATTAAATCACATCCCCATTCTTGAAACCCATTAAGATTCATCAATCAAAAAAAAAATCTAATTATTCGAAATAGAATAGCAGGCAACATAAAATGCAAATAAATCAGGATTAACTTCTACACAAATCAAAGAAAGTTCAAAGGAAAATCAAACAGCAAAGGAATATTTTTTGGGTGAACTTAAAAGCAAAAGCAAGCCACTTTCTTCAACATTTGGGTTAATAAAATATTCTAAAACGAAAATCGGTTGGCGAATCTAGGCTAATCATGATATTCAACATCTGGGTTAAGCAACATTTGGGTAAATTAAATCCAAATATGGGCTTCGATCATTGTTGCCCATTCGAAGTAGACTCAGGGAGATAAAGTAAAAGGAACGACTCCATTGGCGATTCTGATTACCGGGGTGTGGTGCATAGTTGCCGGAAAATTGAAGGTGGAGGCGGGGTCGCTGCCGGCTAAAATGGTTGGTGGAATGGAAAGGCGGAGGTGGGGAAGGGGAAAGGGTGGAAGTGGAAGGGATGGAGGGGCAGAGGGCATAAAGGGGAAGTGTGCAAGAGGGTGGGTCGGAGTATTGGAAGAGGTGGAGTGGTGGACGGGGGAAGAGGGGATAGGATGGTGGCTGTTAATGGAGATTGGGAAGATGATGGGGAGGGTTGGAGTCGGGGGATTGATTGTGGATACAAATTGAGAATTAAACTAGACCCGTTAACTATCTAAGGTGTTAGTTAAATTAAACGTCGTTTGTTAAATATTTTGTACATTGCATTAATTGAAACAAATTGTTGAAGTACGTTGTACAATTCTAGAACTAGTTTCTACATTGCATTAATTGATAATTGAAGTCTGGTACATTGCATAGTTTAGTAATTTTCCCAAATAATTTCCCAGTTAAGTTCTGAACATGTAAATTTTATGGAGCCTCAAATATATAGGATACCTCAGGTTTTTCTAGCATTGTCACTTTAAGACAGGTGAATAACAAAAAGTATTATAGATGAACCAGATGTTACCTGAAGATAAAAGAACTCATCGAAAATGAGCCTTCTACGAGCTAGATCGGCCTCATTGAAATCATTGGGCTGGTGAATCCCAATATATGCCTGCATTTACCATATAAATAAAGGTCATAGCTCACGGAGCCATCCCAGATTAATTGGCTTAGGTGTTCCATTCATGTTAACCAACTCTTGACAACTCAATGGTCACTGTCAAGAAGGATCCATCTATCAGACAGTTTGCTCCCCTTGTTAGAAAGGAAGAAAGTAATAGTTCTGATTTTGCTCCAGGTCTGAAGAAAATATTAGTTGTGATTTTATTCTACTTCTAAAGAAAATATAACTTCTATTTTCACCATGATTTACAAAAGCCTTAAATAAACTAAAAATGGTTGAACCAAGAAAGCATTCTCAACTAGCCATGTCCATATATAATAATCTAGAGCCAGCTTCAGAATTGAAATACGTGACTGATTTAAGTGCAATAAAATTTTGTTTGTGCTTCTCTTCACATAACATTTTCGTATAGACTATTCGCGCAGACTGTCTAACCCCTACTAATCCACATACTTATAACATACCTCACCGTTTATAGCCATTCATTTCAACTTTGGACTTCCATTAGCCTATTTACAATTGTTAGCATTGATATTATCAATTTTCATTGAGAGTTCATAACTTCTGTCATATTTTACATAGCAATCTTAACAGATATTTTCTCTCCAGATCTCATACTTGGGGCTGTTACTCATAGATGATTTCTTTTCTAATCTATCTCGTCAAGTTTAACACTTATGACACATACTCATCTATATGCATGTGACGCATGTACACACAAACAAAGCATGCTGCAACTCATGACTACAGTTCTCTGTCAGCCTCTGTGTGTGTGTGTGTGTGTGTGAGAGAGAGAGAGAGAGAGAGGTTTGGACAGGTTTATGTGGTAGCATTTCGATTAAGCAAAATTTTGAGTGCTTCAATTTGTCTTTTTCTTAAATGGCAATGATGAAAGACTACCAAACAGGGGCCAGCCCTCTTCATTCCCAAAACCTTCCCTTCGTAATGTTTAATCAGAAGGGGTCATATTAATAAGGGGGTGATTAGTGATAATGAAAACTCAAGAGGAAACATATGGTAGCTTTTCAAATGTACTGATTAGTAAAACCACATGTAATAACAAAAAAAAAATCAACCATAATAGGCCGCAAAGCCCGAAAGTAAATAAAATATGAAAACTGCAAAAATGACAGCAAAGTAGAGGAAAACTTGCAACTTACATTGTAAAGACTTATAAGTCCAAATTCCTGAGTAATTTCCTTGGGAATAGGATCAATATTGACAGGCAAACCTCCTAGAGTTCTGGAAGATGTAAATGAATTAATACCAGATAGGCTAAAAATAACCAAAACGACCACAAGAAAGTACAAGTAAAATGGGAGGCAAGGTATCAAACAAGCCAGCCTACTATTAAATAACTCAATATGCAATAACTGATGCAACCGCAAACACAATCTACTTTTACATAGCTTAGGCATTTAAATTGCTAAATAACTCAAGATGTATATGAATTATCTGAGGCCCATTTCTAGAAATGGGCCTCGGATAAATCGTATAGGGCCTAGGAGCTTAGAAAAAAGTAATGCATTTGAGGGATCAAAGTTCAGGTGTTTTAATGCCCTAGAGGAGGAATGCGAAGATGATCACTTGAAACGGAGAGAGGGCAATAGTTGTCATCACCCAGTCAGAACAAACGAGGTGTTGTTTCACAAGGGAAAGCCTTCTTAAAATTGTTGATGCTAGTTGAAGCATTAGACCTAACTAAGGGAACATCACTTGTTTTGAGTGACATGCCTACATGATTCAAATTCTCAGTTTCAGTCACCAGCTCAGACAGAATTTGATGACTGAATATTGAATTGGCTTCGGTTTTGGAAATACGCAACGATACCCTATTTGAAAAGGCTAGGAAAATTCAAAAGAGAATAAGAGAGATACCTTTTATAAGAAAAGGTAAGCTGTATAAAGTCTTAGAAGATTTAACTATTTGATTCATAAAAGATTAAGTGAAGGAGAACACAGCATCTATCATATTCATCGCAAAAGAAGGATAACATAGATTCTAATCCTACATAATTCTTAGCCAAAGAAGAAAACGAAAAGGTCCCCATAGCATATCCAAGAGTTTATCACATTTTCCTTGGGATATGGTGAAACAGATAGTGCTAGGTTGGTCCGCTATAAGAAAAAAAGGACCATTTTTCTTTACTTGCATGTTCTATATTGTACTTGGCATAGACGTGGCAGATTCTTGGCACCTGCACATTTCTAATTTGAACATATTTTTCACTTCCGTAAATCTAAAAGTTAAAGATGGTCAAACCCAATGAAGTTTGAAATTAAACCTAGAAATGATGTCTCTAAGAAAATTTGGGTTTAGGCCTCCTTTCGAAGGGTATATTGGATACGGGCCCGCTTTTGCAGATGCATCATTTTCATCCTGAATCAAATCCAAGTTGTAGTCCTTGATTTCATAGTGATCTTTTGTGCCGGTCGTCTTTACCTAGAGCAAAGAAACAGTTGTTCAGAATTATGCTTTTTAAGAAACAAATACACATGCATGATGTCTAACACCAAATGAAAGAGCAAACACACACTAATTCTTACAAAGAATATTTTCGAAAGAGAAGTGGAAAGGATGTACAAAGTGAAAAAGGAGTCCACAAAAAGATCATGTTGAAACAGACTTGACAATAGAAAACAAAGCATGAAGACAAAACAACTTCTCATTTCCTTTTTCCATTGATTTAAATTTCCAACCGCTACATGATTATGAATAATAACTCCCGCGAAAGAGCCAAAAGCAGAGGACTGTAAGGATGCTAAATAAAACCATCCAACTCGTAGCCTGTTGACTTGAATGTACTTGTAAAAATATCTATAAGTTATAGAGTATGTTTTTCGGCAAGTCATTTGCTCTTATGCAATTACTCCGTCTCGAAATCATTTTCCTACTTTTTCAGTTGTCGGTACGAAGGTGCTTTGAGCAATAAATTTAGGCTAAAATAATTATCCTAATGAAAATTTAAAATATGTTATTGATACACCATGATAAATACTATCAATAACGATTTTCAGATGTTCATTGAGACAATTAATTTCACCTAGAATTATTGCTCAAAGAACCTTTGTATCGACAACCAAAAATGTAGGAAGATCATTTTGGGACAGAGGGGGTATATATCTACAACTGGATCAGCGTGCATCTGTGTCTTGTAACGTTAAGAATTTTCTGCTTCAACACATACCCCTCACGTTTTCTATAACCCTTTATTTCAAGCCTGTAATTCAGAATGAAGGTTGGCTCCAATTGTCCCAATGGTGGCAGCAAACATATGTTACATTGTACCCTTAAACAATCTAATAAAAGTTTGAAATAGTATTTCCGATTCCCTTAAGATAAAATGTTTGGAACAACTTATAAAGCTCTGTAGAGATCAAACAACTACTTGGAAGTATATAGATCATGAGTTCGAACTTCTCAAAAATATATATATACACACACACACACACATCATGTAATTTTATAATGGTCTGACATGAATTTAAACATTCTTAAAAAACATTGGTCATGTACACATTGCACCGTCTCCCCTCTCCTCCAAAAATGGTAATTCTGACGGGTCACTCGCATGGATGCAAGCATTAATTTGACGATTAACACTGCGGAACTGATTATCCAAATAGGAACTCTTTAGCTAGCCATAATAGTTTCTACGGTCAAGGAGTGGAATTGATATACATCGGGATATTATCAACACGGTTGAACTCATTGAGTTCACATATAAGAGGCTCACTGTAAGTGGCCTAAAACCTCGTGTTTCTTGTGGTCTTTTTGGAGCGAGCGGCTCTAGCCAAATTTAACTAGAGGAGCGGAATGAAGTTGCTGAACTAGGATTAAAGGGGCCGAAAGAGGAGAGAACGAACTAAAAGCTTGAATTGTCAGATCGAGGTACAAAAACCAGATTCTTCATAGTATACCACTGTGATCCTAATGATTCTTCAATTTTCTGGACCACAGATACACGTACATCAGCCGATCTACAATGGGCAGCTGGGTGGATGAATTGATGGACATGTAATTTAAGATTAAATTTTTCTTTAGACCCTTTCATTATTTTCGAGCACTCAAGTTCTTCCCCTAAGACATTTTTTCCATGTTAGGAAATCCAAGTACCAAACTAACTTCTTAAACTTGCAACACATTTCACAGCATCATCACCGTTGCATAATTGAACATTACCCATGGAATTGTCCCCTTTGCAATTGATATCAGTCGATCTTGTAATAACAAAAATGATAGCTTACCTAAAGACAAGTACAAGCACACCCAAACTCGTCAAATGCTGTAAAACAGCAAAAACAAAATGTACACAAACTCACCTTTCCACTGACACATACAATATCTCCCCTTTGATGCTTTGCCTCAAGAAACTTGACAAAACCCATCGTAAACCGGGTACCACCAAAAAATCTCTTTAAATGTAAATATATTGTTCTCTTGTATCTTCCTTTGATCTCATGGTTTATATGTTCAGAAGCTGAATCTCCTTCAACCTCACAACCAACAATGACCTCAAAAAATGATAAAGAGCGGCTTGGTTTAAATCCCCTGCATTTTAGAATCAATACCTTCAGTTACCAAAACAAAAGACAGTAACGAGATAGGATTTATGTAACTCATCATAACTATCAGTATCATGATAAGAAAACCACTGAGGAGAAGTGCAGATGCGCGCTTTGCAGGTATACATATCATAATTTATTTTCTCAAAAAAAAAAAAAAAAAAAAAAAAAACATCGAGGAAGACAATCTTATGAATATATATATATATATATATATATATATATATAGGTAGGTAGGTGTTCAAATGAGAACCACAATTGCGTGAGAACCAAGCATAACCATTAGATTAGAATCAAAATCAAGGGTCCAGATTATAGATACATTGGATACACTTGGATACATTACATAAATTTTGATATTGAACTTGGATACAATAGCTAAACAAGTATTGTATTGTATCCAAGTGTTTCACTTGGATACAGTAGGTTAAAAACTAATGTATCCAATTGTATTTTTGAAAATTAGCTACTGTATCTAAGTGTATCCAATGTATCTATAATCTGGACCCTTGATTTTGTATTTAATCAAACGGTTATGATTGGTTCTCACAGTTCTCATTTAAAACGGTTCTCACAGGAGCGCGACCCTATATATATATATACACACAAAGCTTTGTATACTAATGTATTGACCATAAACAAGCAAGGTGTTTGATCATTAATACACACACTCTCAACATCTTTACATTCAACATAGATGTTTTCAAAGGAAATAGATCCATCTTCAACAACTAAAATGAGTACATGTCTCAATAAGATCCAAGTATTCACAACCAGGTTCAAAACAAAATCCAGATGGACAGGAGGGGGGGGGGGGGGTAGTAAACATTCATGCTTTAAGATTTCCAGTGTGAGAGTGAGACCCCATTTAGATAGATCAAGTGATTAAAATCAAGCCTCCCAAGAACTAAAGACCAACCAGGTGTTAGAAGGAATAATTTCAAAATATGGTTTAGCTAATAGAAACAGGGCTGATTAAGAGAAGTAGAGAACTAGATAAAGGTTCTATCTTTTTCTTGGAATTTTCCCAGCTTTTTTATAAAAATAGAAGATTCTACTAGAAGAAGATCATTTTATAAAAGGATGGACAAGGGGTCCATCAAAAAGAAAACAAGAAACTACATTAAGCTAAAGCAGCAACCCAATCTCCCTTAAAGCCATTTAAAGATAACCCACGGAAGGCACCATTGGCATATGCCCAGAGCGACGCTAAGGCCACGGTTTTTGAGTGAGGGTGTTGACATTTTCCGGAAAATGACTTACGGAGGAGAAATCTGTAAGTCATTTTACTTAGAAAAGTGAGGAAAACGTTTTCCGGAAAACATATTCCCCATTTTTTCCGGTGCTTACCAAACACCGCAAAATATGGAAAACAATTTCCAGAATACGTTTTCCTCCCAATAAACGTAGCCTTATTGCAGTAAGTTCCTACCACTTCCAATGTGAGAGAAAGAAGCATTGTTATTACTCCCTCCGTCCCACTAGAAACAGGATTCCTGGTCTCGACACGTGGATTAAGGAATACTAATATTTTATTGTAAAAAGTGGTTTGAAAAGTAGGTGTTGTGAGTATGAAGGAGAGAGAAAGTGGGTAGGGAATAATAAATGAAAAGTTGTTGTGAGTATGACAAGTGGGTCCCTTTAATAAAAAAGTAATGAAAACATTTTATTTTGGGATGTCCTATTTCGGGTGGGACGAAGGGAGTATATCAAATGTTACTTAGAGAAACCGATAAATCTGCAGATCTCCCTTTTTCATGTAAATCTAGCAGACTTCTGTTGCTTAGTGACTAGTAACTACAAATTTTATATGCATACAAGTGGAATCATTCTAGTAAAGTCATTTTGCTGATACCTGATTGTCCAGGATAAAACTTGATACGATCCAATTTAAAAATATATCTTCTCAACAGAAATAGATTGAGTGTACATGAAAAAAGAGTATGAATCGAACCCAATATATATATATATCCACCATTAGATTCAGTGCATGATCAACACTACAAGTTAAGATCACGAGAATGATTTCTCATTACCTGGAAGATATGATTTTTCCAACACAAATCATGTACTGCCCATCCTCAATTCCAATTTGTGCATTCTGTAAATCAGCATAAGTCCGAGGGAAATGGTGCAGCATTTTCCGCATCTACATGTCAGCAAAAGAAAAATTGATTCATACTCATTTGAAATTAACCAAAAAAAAAGTAGGGCTTGAAAATATCGTCTGAAGAACCTACCGTATGAAAGCCGCAGTCTTCCAAATGATTGAGTTGCTTCTTTCTTAATCCGGGTATGCAACTGATAGGTTTATCAAGAATCATTTCTATCGGTGCAGTTTCTTGTCTATCGGAAACAGAAGTTTCAATAGAAGGAATATCCATAGGGATTCTTATGTCTTGTTTTATTTCAATCTCCTTTGTTTCAGAGTCAGGACATAGGGGCACGGTATAAGATAATTCTTCTTTTGATGAGGAAGATATCTCGTCTTGGAGTATGGAATTTGAAGAGCGTGTTCCAGATGGACTATCTGCAACTAAGTTCACTTCAGCCTCCATAATATGGGCATCACCGGGTCCATGCAATTTGTAACCAGAATATTTTATGTTATGGGCTACTGATTGCCATGTTCCACTTAAGTTATCTGGACCCACCCATGGTGAAACAATCTCATTTGGTAGAAGTTCTTTATACAATTCCTCTGCTAAAAGTACATGCTCATCTGGACAATCTGTAGTCCCATCAAACAACTGAATCTGTTCAGACCGACCAAACATGATTGAAGGAAATTGTTTGCGTGCCAAGGAGAAATCAAATTCATCAATTTCGCTTTTGAAAGCCGTGCCAGATTCCTCCAACGGTCTTGTATTGTCAAACAAATTATGAAGACCATCATAAGCCATTAAGAAAGGTACCTATAAGCAAATCACACCATATCAATATAATTTCACTATGAGAGGTGCATGACATCACAAGGATGCTAGGGATATGGCTGCAGACACAAGCAAGAATCATGAGATAACTTTCCGGTCAACCAAAACGTTAATTCAAAGTGCAAGGAGTAACGTAAAAGAACATGAGAGACATGTGTACATAATATAGATTAGAAAGAGACTAGTATGGTATCATGTGGAGCAGAGAAATGCCATTCAAGATATGCATGGTGTTCCTAAATGATATACTTTCTGCATGGTATCGACAGGACTTCTTGCTGTTTACAGTGTCTAAGTGGTCAACAATGAAGCTAATTCTTGTTTTCTTCTTCTCTTTTTCTCTCTCGAATATATCATCTTGCCATTGAGTACATTTATTGGACTATCAATGAAAGTCAACAGCAAACTTTACTGGTTGCTGCAACTTATATAGGTGGACACTTAACACCCTATCTTCTAGCAAAGCTTCGGAATGAGCTTTATTTCTTGTACTCAAACTCCCCAAGCATAATTCTTTGTGGCCTCCGAAATGGGTTCCTCATATAAATTGCCGACCAAATCCCAATGCTCCCACAAGGTACATGTATGAAAATCAACAATTCTAGGCAAAACCATCCCACCCCTTTCCAAAGACAATAGGTCCTATCTCTTTACTTTAGTGCTTCTTTTTTTTTTTCTTTCTTGGTACTAAGACATTCATTATACTAGGTTCCTCATATTTCCTCATCCTCCTACCCCCTCTTTAGTGTTCGGCAAGAGAAACTTCTCCATCTCTTCTTTTCAACCAAGTCTTTTACAACTAACACCACTAGGACAACGTACAGAATAGCAGATATTAATAGAATAAGGATACAGTTTACAAGGATAGCACTGCATAAGAAATTGACTGTTAAGAATAGAGACAAACAATGAGATTAAATTAATATAAAACAGCCCACCATTCTCTATCCAGATCTGCGGAAGGAATACTTTGGACATATTGACAGCCTCAGCCCCTAGTGAGGCAGAGTAAGTAAATAGTATTCTTCTTTCTAGTTCTCAAGATCCTTTTTTACAATATTCAACACAAATTATCCTAAAACAAGCTCATTGATATGAGGTGCATTTATGAGATCTTGGGCTCTTTCTACCGCATTGCACATCAATTCTGCTCCCTATTCTTTATCTGGATGACAGAGGTATAGAATAGGAAATGCACTTGAAGCGCTCTCCTCGTCACTGATATCAGATGCCAGACTGGATTTGGAAATTTTTTCCCTTCCACTTTTTGAATTAAAAAACAGAAATGAGAGGCTTCCATGTTTTGTCAAAAAAACAAACTTTGAATGTCAAGTAGGAAGTCGTGATTTTGGCCTTAATTACGGAGAAAAAGCCTCAAATTCATACAAGCATAAACATTGTCTAAGCACATTTCTAGATTTTAGTTTTAGCTAGAAAAGTGATACAGAATCCAGAAAACAGGAATAGTAATTGTTCTCAAACGAGTCCAAGGCTCTTCATCTTCATGGTGTCATTTGTACTTCGAGGAGATTTTTCATTGTTTGCAAACCACATATCCACTCAATTCCATGGCGCACCAAAATATACTTGGGCTATGTTTGGCACCCCAATGCCAAGTCTTGGCATTGGAACTTGAAGAGTAATTTTCGTTTCACAATATCTTGTTCCTCCAATTCCAAATACAGAGTTTGGAATTGAGGTTGCCAAGGATACCCTTAGTGACTTAACAGAGTATCTTTATTTTGGAGATTCCCATATTTTGACAATGGCCCTCCCTCATATTGTGTGCCTTCTGTTTTAGTTAGCATAAATGTGAGCACTGGCGGAGCCAGGTGACTCAAGGCCAAGGCAAAAGAAGAAGAAAAAAACTCCCTACCAAACCATCCCGCATAATAAGAAATAAAACTAGAACCTAGCAACAGGTATCCTTAAACTTTTGCCTTCCCCCAACAACAATAAAGCAAGCATTAGAAATTAGTAACAACGAAACCCTACAATGAAGTGGAACAAAATTTCGTTGGTTGATTAAGATACAAACAGAGTCAACAAGTTGGAAGAATACTTGACTAACCAATATACATTACTAAACAATACTCACAGACCTTTTTGGAAACCTTATGCTTCGATCGAGAGAACAATCTGGAAGTCTTGCAGAAGAGAGGATTATTGTGCCTACAAAAGTTAAGAGGGATGAAATAGTACGTCAATTATCACTCTATTTACCACCAGAGATTTCGCTGTATTAGATATTAATTTGTGAATAATACCTCATTTGTCTAGCCAATGAGTTCATATCGCCTCTCTCAGCTACAAGACTTATTGCATTTCCCCAGCACCTTTCACTAAAACACTGCACACACACAATTTGCTTAACACCTACTAAAAAACTCTCAAAGAGCGTATTAACATTTCTCAACAGATATTCATATGAGAAAATGAGAATTGCGAGAATTTTGTTTTTTTAAAAAAAGGTTGGACAGGAGAGATGGCTATATGTAATTGGGTCACCAGAAAAAGATAGGGGATACTCTCAGTGGTCCATAGTTGAGTATCATCATAGGAGCAGGGGATAAGAACATGGTAATGCGTAGGGGTGTGGATCCATTCTACCCATCCCAGCTCCATCAATGTGAAGGACAGATAGAGTAAATGAACCAAGACCTGGAAGACTAGTAAACAGGTATAGCAATAATAACACAGCAAAAATAATGTTTAATAGTAGTAAAAGGTTACGCTGATTCTGGGATAGCGGGAGTATAAGTATTATATCATCACAAACACATTTTGAAAAAATTATAGAAGATTCAAATATAAATGTATATATACACTTCAGTAACACAACTCAAAAGTACTAAAAGGTGAAGTAACAAGGGCCTTAAGAGAGAGAGAGAGAGAGAGATGGCTAAAACAAACACGCACACACCCAGGGGCGTGTGGGAGATACGATATGTTTGTTTGCACTAATGGTTCAATTCTCCTAAGTAGGTACACCCCTCTCAAATTTAAGAGTATTTATTTGTTCTAGCTTTGATATTACAAGGTCTGATACTCAAGATTTAAATCAAAAATCCTAGTAATTCCAAAGAAACATGTAGCTTCATAATGATCTTTTCAGCTCATCTTAAAAGGTTCTAGCTCTCTTTCGCTCACATACATGCTTAATCAGTATATCCATACTATGTATCGTCTAAGTAAAAGATGTCTTCTAAACAACATTCAGTGATAAGAAATTGAAAAAAGATATTTAATTAAATATGAACTATTCAAGTTTGGTTAATTACCAGTATCTCTACGAGTTCACAGCCACAGAAAGATAAAGTTTGGGTATGTTCCATGCAGTTCTGATATCAGAGAACCATTCCAACTAAATGAATTTAAAATTAATGCACTTGGGCACACGAATCACTCGATTTCGAGTTCGTATGGATTAAATTTCACTTTTAATGAAAAAAGAGAAATCTGTATGAATAAATCGTGAATTTCTCAAGTTTAATCAATTTTTTTATCCATTTTTCAAAAACTGCTGTGAAAACTGGCTTTCTCAGTCCAATACTTACATGCTCCCTCCGTCCCATAACTATATGCACAAATTTCCTTTTTGGGTGTCCCATTGATAAGTCACATTTTCCTAAAATGGCAAAGAATCTTTAATATTCCTCCCATTTATTCTCTCCTACTTAACTTTTATACTCGCAACACCAATCAACCTACTATTCCCTACCCCACTTTCTCTCTCCTACTTCACTTTTCATACTCACAACAACTACCCACTATAGTTATCAAAAGCCCGCTTAGGTGAGCGCCTGGGCACACCTTTTGCGCCTTGTGGCTTCTTGGGCCTTTAATAACTATGAGACGCACCATAGCTATCTAAAGCGCGCCTAGGCTCCGGGCACACCTTTTGCACCTTGGTGCGCCTTGGGCCTTTAATAACTATGCCCACTACTATTCATCCCTTAATTCCCGTGCACAACTCATTTTGTGCATATAGTTATGGGACGGAGGAAGTAAATGAATTCTGAAATAACTTCATTGACAAGCCCTCAAAAAGTTAGTCAAGATAGACTCAGTTCTCTTGAGATAATGCTATGAGAAGATAGGCTTGCACTCACAGCAGAAAGGCTAGATATCTAATTTCCTTACATAACTATGAATGCAACATGAAACCTCATAAAACCCAGTAACAGAATGCTTGGAACAATACCAAACAAACGCAAATCAGTGAGCACTGATTCTATTCTTTTGCCTCAACAAAATTCCGATTGTTTTCAAATTGTAGTGAAAGTAACAGAACAATGACCCTTGATGTGGATCAAGCCAAAGATTTAGCTTAAACATGCAGATCGGAACCCAAACGGAAAAGAGTGGAAATGGGTAAGCTGATTTTATATGATAATAAAGCAGTATCTGCATAAGTCTTGAGACTTTTCCTTTTTAACCAACCAATTCTAAACCTTCAAATGAAACAATATAGAGGCGCTAAAAATCAAAATGTTTACAAGTTCGTTTTACACCTAGCTTGGATATTTATAGTTAATGAAGACATGTTCATAGATAAAAAATATTTTAAAGGACAAATGAAATAATACCCACAATAGAAAAACAAACAGCAATGGCAAGCATAGGATCCTGAGCTGTCATGACCAGATTGCCTTTTAAAATGTGACAGCGTTGCAGAAAGACCTCTTTTACATATAACTGAAATTTGACAAGAATTTCCGTTCCCATTCATTTGATTTGAAAATACCCACATCAGGAAAATATTGAAGTAGTCCATGAATACATATATTCCATGAAAACATATATTTTTTGAATAATATAGATAAACTGATCGGGACAAAAACAAAAGTAGCTACTACTATCCATCAGTACAATCAAAGAACAAATTAAGCTAATGATGTACATTTACTTTTCAGCTGGGTTCAGGAGGGTGAATTCATAAGTACTCAATAGACTCCCTCTCTATGTACCCAAAAAAAAAAGACTCCCTCTCTTTTAAACCTTGCTTTCCAAAATCCATCAAGTACAAAATACAGCAAATGAACATTTCCGATATTCCTAGTTAAACGTGTGGAATAGATAAAAAAATCCTCAGATAATATGTATAACGAGAAAGATTAGAAGTGAGTACCATGTAGCATGATTGCGCAGCTGAGGTGGCCAGAGCCATTTTCTACAGGTCTACTGAACAAAGATGCCAAACTGCCGAAGACATTAAACCTGAAAGAGTGCAGATTTAAAAATTAAAAAAAAAAAAAAAATGCCCATAGAAATAGTATGTGAAATGAACACTAGAAATGTGATTAAATTAAAATAAACCATCAACAACTATCGACATACTAGGTAATAAATATATACTCCCTCCGTCCAATAATAGATGTCACACTTACCTTTTGGTCCGTCCCAAAATAAATGTCGCATTTCCAAAAAAGGAAAGTGTCTTAGTGCATTTTTTACAGTAATGTGCAAACAAGTAAAGCATACTACCTCCGTCCCAGCACAAGTAGGACTTCTTTCCATTTTAGGCCGTCCCAAAACAATTGAGACTGCCCAAAATGTAAATGTTTTACAGTATTTATATTCAACCAACCCTACCATTTAACCCCAATCATTCTCTCTCTTCATTTTCCACTACTCAATTTATTCAACCAACACTACTATTTACCCCCACTCATTCTCTCTCTTCATTTTCTACCACACATACACTACTTTTCTCTTAATTATTGTGCCCACTCCTCTAGTCCTACTTGTGCTGGGACGGAGGGAGTATTCCTTAGAAACGTTGACATGTCAAATGCAACATTTATTATGGTGGACAGAAGGAGCATTAGGTTAAATATGATACAGACAAACCCTGAGCTCCGGTAATCAATGTCCGATGAGATGCTAAAGAACCCATCCCCTAAAACAGAAGATGATTTTGTAGCTACTGATTTCTAAGAATCATGTCATTCCTTTACAGTCACACTCCCATGTAAGAAAAGTATATTTATTAACTTATGTGTGTGTATGTATATATCTATATCTATATCTATATATCTATCTCTCTCTATATATATATATTAAACTTGTCGAATCTTGAACCTTGAAATACTTAAAGGTTTACATGCACGCACATAGAGTGTGTCACTATCAATGTCGTGTGTCCATGAGAAAAGGGGAGGGTGGTGAATGGAGGACTCATTTTCTACCCCCCCCCCAAGGGATGTAAATTGTTTTCTCGCAGGTTGTTTTGTAGGAGGGATGGAAATCTTAGAATTTACATTTTCTATTGTCTAGTGCACCAAACAACGGAGGAGAAAAAACTACTTTCATAGTATTGTTTGAATTGCTCCACGTTTTCACCCCAATTTGGGGTGGAAGTTTTTGTGAAGGGTCAGGTGTTTGTGTCCCCCTCGACTTTTTCCTCCTACCAAACAAACGAAATATCTTTAATATTCCCATTTTCTACCCCCTACATCCCGCCCCTCTACCAAACATGCCATTCTCATGAAGAACCCTCTCCATCAAAAAAAATAAGACCTTTTCATTTATTTGCATTAAGTTAAGTAGTCTGACATTTGTTGGGTGGGAATATTTGGAGGACATACAGACTAATTCCCTTAGTCAACACGCTGTAGTACTATTGCAACTAAATATTGGGGTATGGTAGTGAATTTAGCAGCTTAATTAAATTTTAAAAAAATCTGGACGGAACGAATAACTTGTGGCTACAATAACTGATTGGAGCAAAACTTGACATCCATTTTGAGAGAGAAAGAAGTGAAACAGAACACTCAAAGTGCACCGATTTTGGGACGGAAACAGAAATTAAAAAAAAATAAAAAAATCTCTAATAAGACTGTATTCACAAAATTTCCGCCATTAGCACTTGCTAAACCATATAATCTACTACTCCCACCACAATAGCAAGAAGAAACCCACATTCATGGTCTGTATATGCGGTAAAACCATCAATAATTGCGGTGCTTGCAGACACAACAAATTCAATTAACTTTAAATTTAATTGAATTCCAAAAAGTGTGTCAATATGTAATCAAAATCGGTAATTTATGGAGCCATGGTTCAAATGTAAAATTCTTACTAGATATCAATGGAAGCAAAATATAAACCGTACCTATTTACAGAAGAGGCAGGAGATGAAGATAGTGAAAACGAAATGGGGGAAGGAGAAGGATGGAAGCAGTATCGCAATTTGGTTCGTCCCTGTTCGTCTCTGTACAAAACCCTTGAATATAGTATGGTGGATTACTGTAGAAGCGCGCGGGGTTTTTCTTTGTACACAGAGACCGACTGTGAAAGCCAATCAATTGCAAAAGGGCTTTCCCGTTAAATCCCGTCTACTTTTGGTTTGCATTTTGCAACAACTGTCGTTAAAATGGCAATTATATAAAGTTTAGGGATTAGAGTGTTAAATATGAAAGATCGCCACTTATTACGAAAAGCATCACTGATTTTGCTTGAGTTATTTATGGTCCCCAACCTAAAATTAATGCTTTTATGAGAACACGCTTTTTTTTTAATCTAAAAAGCAATGATATAGGAACAAAATAAAGTCACAAAATCTTACTCACAAAATAAAGTGACGATATTTTAGTGGTTGCATCGATAATGGATCCGTCATACTCTAATTAAATACACCAATAAAATCATTACACCTAAGATTTTGTAAGCAAGTTTTTGTGACTTTTTTGTGCCCCTAGTATTATTCTTATCTAAAAACCCTTGAAAACTCTTTGGAAATACAGGTGTAAACAGTTTGAGACTTTGAGACTTAATCAAAACATATGTGGTCTGGTTTGGTGTTCGAGGAAGTGATTAGGTTTGGTGTAAAAATTGTGTAGCTGCATGGTTCGATGTTGCATAGTGTGTAGATAGATTTATGGGTAAATATAAAATCACATAAAAATGCCACAAAATTTGGTAAACAAAATGATGTCACGTTATTTTGTTGATGCTTTTAATAAGAGTGTGTCGGATCCACAATCAATGCAATCAATAAAATATTGTCACCTCATTTGTATCCATCTTTTTGTAACATTCTTTTGTGCCGCTAGCATTGCCTTAGATTTTATTCTAAGTAATATCTATCAACCATTTGATTATTAAAAACCATAAATTACATCATACTAACCGTGGTTTTGCATCTTATTCAATATTCATTCTGTCGTTTTTTATCTTGGCGCATATCTAACCGATTTATGGGACCGAATAACCAAAATCTGCAACATACTTTTCCATTTGTTTCAATTAATGCAATGCATTATTTAGTGATCTCTTAATGCAATGTAGTATCTTGTAGTTTTTCTTTTTGACATAATGCAATATGCGTTAAATCAACTTAACGACATCGAAAACTTAACGAAAATGTAGACATTTGTTTAAAAAAATAAAAAATAACCCATGTTTTTTTTTATGCATAAAAAACTAACCCATGTTAAATGAACTAGCATTTATTGTCACGACCCGAAACCCCGTCTCTATTTTCTTAGTAATAAATAATTATTTAATTATTTACTTGCTTAATTATTTATTTAATTATTTATTTTGTGTGCATTTGGTGTGTTATAAAATTTTATGCCTAGCGTTTAATTGACTTTGTGCTAGTGTAGGAGAATTGGGTCTTAATTGTTAGTAGGGAGTGTAGTTTGTGTGTAGTGTGAGAGAGGGGGCCTAAGTGTAAATCTTTTAAACATTTCCCTACTCCTCCCTCACCTCCCTCACCTTCTCCCCCACTCTCTCCATCCCATCTCCCTGGAAACTCTCTCTCTCTCTTGGGTATTGGTAAGTTTTTCTTCTTCTTTCTTCTCTCTTCATTTAAACCTTCTTCCTCTCATCTTCTCTCATTTCTTAAAACGTGAACATTGTTTGGATCGTCGATAGGATCGTAGGAAGCCAAAAAGAATTGAATTCCGTCAACTTTCATTATTTTCAAGTAAGTTACTTTCCCCCCATTTTGATGCTAAAATGTCCATATCATGTTCATATAATGCTTTTGTTGTTATATTTGAGGTTTGGATGTGGTTACAATTTATTTGGAATTTATTTTGGGTTTTGATCAAAAATGGTGAAATCTTGAATATTGGGTTTGATTCTCGATTTTGGTTGTTAAATGTTGTTGTATGAGTCCTTTTAGACTTATTAGTTGTTTTGGTGCATTAGTATGTGTGTTGGAATGTTTGATTTTGGTTGAATGTGTTTTGGGTTTGAAAATGGAAGAAACCATCTTGTTCTTCCCGATTTCCAGAAATCCAGAAGGTTGGGCGGCCGCACAAAATTTCCTGGGCGACCGCACAACATTCTGAAAGCTTTTGTTCTTGGTTTGAAGGATTTTGGGCGACCGCACAGTCCATTCTGGGCGGCCGCACAGTTTTCTGGAAATTTACATCTTGTTAATTTGTGTGATTGAAGAACGTGTTTTAGTCTAAGTCTTGGGTGTCCTTCTAGTTGACCTTAGTGAACATTGTAGTTCACTCTAGTGATAGAATTGGGTCCTTTGTGATCATGCTTGTAATGTGAAAAGGTGTGTAACCATTGTGCTCTTTTTGAGTAACTTCAAGTGTGATGTTGTTGTTGATTGATCTCGTCATGAGAATTAGTTTGAATCCTTTGTGATGAATTTGGCTTGGTTCCCTACTTTGGAATCAATGCCCCGTTGTTATTTCAAGCGAGTATTTATTACCATGTGCTTGTATAGAGTCCAGCTGGCATTGTTGTGTTTGTTTTGGGCAGTGATGTATATTATAATGGCACGAGCCGAGTCCAGTATAATGTACTTCACTGGTAACCCAGTTTCCCCATGTTCAGTGGCCTTGAGTGGGATGCCCCTTCCCGTGATCGTGGTTGGGATGAGCTAGCTCCTATGGTGAGTATTCTAGCTACACGCTTGGGGGTATGACTTTGTGTTATTTCCCCCACTTCTGGTTGTTGTGGTTACTTGGTTCCGGAACCGGCTTCAGCTCGTTCATGCTGCTCAACGGACTCTTCTCAAAGGATGGTGTTCCGTTTATAGAACCTTGGCTCAGTATCCACATATGAGTGTTTATTTCCGCATTTTGTGTTATGTGATGAGTGGACAATATCTTTTATGTTATATGCATATGTGAATGCCTTGATTGTTCCTTTGTGATTATCATGTTGGCATGGAATGTAGTTGCACATTGGTAGCTTACTGAGATTTTATCTCACCCCTTATTTGTTTACTGTTTTAGATAAGGGCGTGCATCCGGGATAGGTCACGTATCACAAGGAAGGCGTCGAGGTGGTAAATTCTTTTGGGGTATGTTTGTAAAGGCTACATTATGTAAATGTATAACCTTAATGGGTAGTGTATCCGTGACTCGATCTTGTAACACCTATTTTGGATAATGTTGGTGTTCATTCTTTTGTATAAGTTAATGTAGGCCTTCGTGCCAAGTAATAGTTGTGAAAGTTATTTAAAAGTAAAGTGGATTTCGTTTATCTTTATGATAGTTTTCGAAAAGTTTTTGTTAAATGTGATTTATGACGTTTTCCGTGCGCGTCCCGAGCGTGGGGCCATGTAGGACCACGGGTACGGGGCGCGACATTTATTAAGAAGACTAACTCCCTCTCTCTTCATCTTCCCTGTCATCAGTCTAGCACCCATCACGCCGCCAGCAAGCACCACCATGAGTCCCGACCACCAACCCTCCACTGCCTCTACCTTCAACGCCACCACTGCCGCCACCACCATGATTTCTACACCGCCGGAAGTTGAAGTTATTGCTCCTTTAACCAGAGGTAATACTCTAATTCTTCTTTTTCGTAGAGCTAGGGCAATTTTTCAAGTTGTTCATAACAGCATTCTCACTACAACAAAAATGGCTTTTCCCGGCACTTATTTACGGGCATTTTCATAAGTGCCCCTAATTTTCGACATTTTTTTGGAAAAAATGCAGCTAATTCCCGGCAGTTTTTCATAAGTGTCGCTAGATTTCTGGCACTTTTCCGTAAGTGCCGCTAATTTCCGGCACTTTTTAACAAGTGACGCTAAATTTTCGGCACTTTATAAAAATATGCCGGAAATTAGTAACACTTATGAAAAAGTACCGGAAATTTAGCGGCACTTACGAAAAAGTGCCGGAAATTTAGCGGCACTTCTGAAAAAGTGCCGGAAATTAGCGGCACTTAAGAAAAAGTGCCGCTAATTTTTGGCACTTATTTATAAAGTGCCGCTAAAAACAATATTTTTGCTTTGAAATTTTTATTTAATTTTTAAATTTAATCATATTTTTCATGCAACTTTGCTTTAATTTGTTACTTATATTAGATTTTTATGGACTACAATAATAGAAATGCCCTAATATAAGTTTTTGTTTTGTAATAAATAATTGTATGTGAAAATTTATAAAAAAAATGATTTAGCGTAGCGGATGAAGGTGTGCTTCGTATGCAAGAGGTCTTGTGTTCGAATCCGGGTAAGTTCAACAATATTTTTATTTAAAATACGACACTTTAAAAAGTGTCGGAAAATGCCGGCATTTTTGAAAAGTGCCGGAAATTAGCGGCGGCACTTCTGAAAAGTGCCGGGAAATTCCAGGACTTTTAAAGCGCCGGAAAGTATTGCCGACACCACTTTTTTCGGCACTTACAAAAGTGCAGGAAAAAGTGCCGGCACTTTTTTCACATTTCAAGCACTTCTTAAAGTGCCGCTAAAAGTCATTTTTGTTGTAGATATGTCTCAAATTGGGGAATTGGCTTAATATTGTGTTGCGAATATGAAGATGGATTTCAGATTCGACAGGATTTGCTTAGATGTCGGCGGTATGATTGACCAGAGATGGCAAATTTGCATATTCAGAACCGTTAAAGAGAGGGGGTGGTAGTTGTGGAGGGAGATGATTGGTTTACAACTAGATTTTTATTTGATTTTGGGTTGGAATTAGGTTAATTTTTTGTTCTATTTTAGGTTCAATTTTGTGTTAGAACAGAAATGGGGATGTAGATGAAAGGGGTATTTTTGTTGAATGGTTGTTAATTAGGGAGAAGTGGATTTATTAAATCAGCAACTGGTGTTACTTTTTTAATGGATTTGTTACTAATATTTAACGTGTTGCATTATCAGAAAAATCTCTTAAAAGTACATTTCATTATGCTGTCATTAAATAGTACATTACCTTTTATGAAATAAGAGGTATAGACTAGTACATTGCATTATTTAGTTATTTTCCCCAATTTATGGACAATGGTGCGTACACTACAACAAATATGACTTTTTGCGGCACTTTAAAAAAGTGTCAGAAATGGGAAAAAGGTGCTGAAAAAACTATTTCCGACACATTATCCGGCACTTTTCTAATTGCTGGGAAAAGTGGTGTCGGTAACATAGTTATAAATCCCGTCCCGTACCGGTCTGTACCGGCCGATGCATACCGTTCCAGTGGAAAACTGGTACGAAATGGCTGTCATTCCGTTTCACTTTAAATCCCGCCCTAAACCACCTCGTACCGACCAAACCGGCCTGAACCGGCCGAAATGTAAATACCGGGCGGGATGAAAATCAAAGGCAAAAAATTAGCATCTAGACAGATCGAGACAAAAAGAGGAGGCCAATGGAGGGAAGGCAGATCCGATGTCAGAAAGAGTAGGAGACGTGACTGAAAACAAAGTGGGGGTGGAGAGGGCGTCGGAGGAAGTGGCGTCGTTGCAAGGTGGAGGTTGAATTTGTTTGTGGTGTGAGCCCTTTCACTCACTCTCTCTAGAAATCGTAGATAGTGGGTGGTGTCGATTTTAGAGAGAAGGGTGAGAGAGGGTTTGTGGTGGGATGTCGGGGAAGGGGAGAAGCTGGGAAATTGATTTTTGGGAAACTGACTTGAAGGGTAATGGAAGGGATTGTGCATTGATAAAGTAATTTGCAAGGAGGGGTAGGTTTGGGAAAATATGAGTACGTGACAACTAGTATGGGGTGAAGATTTGACTACAAAAGTGTGGCTGCTAAAAGAAGTGTTTAAAAAATGGCGAATTGCATTTTAGGCCCCAAAGTTTGGGGGGTGTTCCTATGATGGGCTCTAAAGTATCTCCGTTAGCATTTTGGGCCCCAAAGTTGTCATTTTTTGTTGAGTTAGGGTTTTTAACCAATTTTGTTACAAAAACCAGTTAAGTAGGCACATGCCACTTAACGGAGGGTAATTTTGAAATTTGCGCTGGGCTTTTCATCTTTTCACCTCGTTAAGGGAAATGACCCTCTAATAAATCGATCAAGGCAAAATATCTTCGTAATTGTAGGGTTTACAGATGTGGGAACAGAGAATAGAGAGACGAAGACAAAGAAGACGAAGAAGGCAAATTCCGACTATTGATCGTGGTGCGATTATTACAGTTTTGTGTAATGACGTGGTGTAAACGAAGAATGAGAGGTTGCATTTGGCCTGGAACGCCAGATTACGATATGTTTTGTACAATCCCTTTTGTTGTGTCCAAAAGTGATAAATTTTGTTGTTGGCGTCTATATGCATTGCTTCCTCTTTGTGGTCCCACTATTTTTATGAATGTCCATATTAAATTGGGTCTTTTTTGTTTGGTGGTCCTACTTTTGGTTGAATGTGCGTATTAAATTGGGGTTCTTTTTTGTGGTGGTCCAATCATTTTTCTATGAAGCTTGTTTGTACACTATTGTTTATATGATTGTCTGTCTTTGTGCATTTTTTAATGTGTGTAGATGACCCAACACGCTTTTCTATCAAACTACATCATGGAGGCAAATTCGAAGGTGATTCTTCTTGTATGGTGTACAATGGGGGTGAAGTCACATGGTTTGACCACTTTGAGGATGACTGTGTGTCTATGGTTGAACTAAAGCTAGCAGTTAAAGAGGCTGGGATCTTAACTAGTAACTATAATTTGTTTCAAAAAGTTGCTACAGTTGGAGATAATAGATATAGAATTATTGAGAATGACAGTGAAGCAAGTTTGATTGGGGGTTTTATACTTCAGAAAAAGAGGTTTGTTGAATTGTATGTTGAACTGAATGATGTGTGTATGGGTGAAGATGACAATGAAATAAAGAAGAGCAAGAACATGTAACTGTTTCTTCATTAAAGAAAGCCAAAATGCATTTCATTTCATTTCACCATAACAAGAACATATTACAATGATCCACCAAAGTAGCCCTATTCATCATTACTAGTCAAACACCCTTACAAGAAACCAAGACCTAAGCAACCAAACCATCAACCAAATACTACATACCAAAAAGAAACCAAGACCTAAGCAACCAAACCATCAACCAAATACTACATACCAAACCCAGGAACAAATCAAAAGCACAATCAACACATTTTGCCTCTTTTTTAGCCTTGCAATTTCGGACTCCATCATGTTTCTCTTTCTTAGAAGCCCAGGTATAACAACCATAGACCTAGCGCACATCTCAGGGTCAAACCACACAAAGTATCCACAACTTTCTTCCTGCAAATCAGATCAGAATAAGAATTGGTCAAGAAATTTAGCCATAAAATAACCCAATTTGAAAAACGCATAAAAAAATTAGGGCTCGTACCTTCTTATTCGGGCATTGGAGAAATCTTCTGCTTGGATTCTTTTCTGTCCATGAGGTAACCAATCGAGCCATTTTCCCACATCTATAAAAATTGATGGACTCAGCCATAGTGAAATTCCCCTTGATTAATCGACACAGAAGAGAGAGAGAGAGGGTTTTTTGTGCGTCGTTATTTGGAGGGGAGGGAAATAGCGAGTGATTTTCCCGCTTTAAACACCCAGCATGTAACGCCCGTCCCAATTTTATATAAATTTTATGCATAATATTATTTTATATTTTAATTTGTGTTAGTTTGATTGTTTTAAGAGACTTATTTGATCTATTTAAATATTTAATAAAAAGTATTTGGGGTGCAAAATGATTTACTAGCATGAGTAGAGGTTTAGTAGAGTTAGTATTAGTAAATAATGATAAGGGGGTTAAGTGTTAAAATTGAAACTTGGAGGCTTAAATGTAATTGCTTAACTTGGAGGGGCCTAAGTGTAAATAGCCAATTATTTAAACACTTATCTCTTCCTCTCTCTGCGCATATGCGCAGACACTTTCCTCTTTCTTCTTTCTTCTCATTTCTCTCCATCTCTCTCTTGTTCTGTATAAAAGTTCATCCTAAATATCATTTTATATCTTTAATTATTACTCCGATCCAAAATCCGACTGCACCAAAATTATCAGGGCGTTGAGAAGAGCGTTTATAGCCGATCAGAAAAATGTCTAATTTTCGTAATAGTAAGTCACTATTCTCCTTTAATTATAAAAATGTTCATATATTTCATATGTGAAGCCTTATCTAATTATATAAAAATGATCAGGGCGGTGGGTAGATCGTGACACGCCCCAAGTCCCGGGATTCCCTAATAGAACCTCGAACCTGGTGCGCGTAACTAACAAGAAATAAGAAACTAACGGGAAACAGGAACGATACCTGTTAAAAACAAAACTGACATGATATATATACTCAAGAGTAGGGAGCTAAGATAGCTCACACGAGTTCTAGACCAAGAAAATTAAAACCAAACAAGGTTACATACAGCGGAAGACATGCCTAGCAAATAAGCTGGCATCAAGAACTGTTTAGGGACAACAAATACTACCCCAATACAAGCCCAGAGTTTATTAACTCATACAAGATCGTCCTTACCAAAGTATAAAAGGACACTAACTTCGAACAAGAATATCCTGCTGAGTAAATTCCCAGCTAAGTCGAGCCTCACTGCGTACTATCCCCTGCTTTCCTGGGGGGGAAACAATTAAACAAATAAAGGGTGAGATAAATCTCAGTAAGCTATTAACATGCAACTATATGTCATGTTATCATGCAATACAAATAGATACTCAACTAAACATATATCAAGTATCATCAAGTAACAAGTATAGGAGAGGCTAAGCCAACCCAACAAGTAATCAAGCTCAAGAAATGATCAGGTAACAAGTAGTCAAGTAGTGTGAGAGGCTAAACCAGCTCACCAAGATGCACATAGGCCTATCACGCATTGTACCTGAATCCTTCCTTATTTCTCCCAAGAATACCATTTGTTGTCGATGCTTTTCTAGCTGAGGACAACCAAGAACAGGAACAAGAGACTGCTGTGCAGTATATAAGAAGACCTGGTAACCAGTGTCATCCACAAGATACAAAATCCACGTGGTGAACAAGACGGGAATTAGCATTCACTTAGGTCAGGCTTATTGCTCCAACCAAGGAAGCTATGCCCTTACTATGGCCGGTAGTAAGGGGTCAGGCGGAAATACATAGGGACCCGATTGTCACTTAAACCCCAGCTCTCGCGACAAGCGTGAACCTATATATTTTTGAACAAGCAAGGAGAACCAGCTGGACTCACACAAGAAGGTACAAGTAGATATTTACTTGAACTACGGGAACAGAATTCAGTCCCTTATTAGTGGACTATTCTTTATGCACCATGTAATTATGTATCATGTGCTCACAAGAATATGCACCATGTAATTATGTATCATGTGCTCACAAGAATATGCACCATGTAATTATGTATCATGTGCTCAATATAAGTACACGTACGCAATTATTGCGAATACAAACTAAAATAACAATGGCCCATAAGGTGTCCATGTAACACGATCAACCCAAGTAAGAGTCCATTTATAACAGACTTCAGTCAAGTATTAGGGTATTTCACTTTGTCACATGCCAAGTTTGCACGTACATATTCATATCACGTTTAACACATTAAAGTGTCTATCACGATACCCTTACTATCAAATAGAGCCCAATACCTTAGACTCTAAACACGTAGTAGAATAGGTCACATTGTACCTAGACACAGTCATACTTCACGTATATGTATCGTTATTAATCGAATACATTTTCTAACACATATTGTGTTCTCTGGTTATTCTTATTAACTTAAATCGTAGTATTCATGATTATATGAATTATCTTCATATTACACTAGTCCCTATTTTCTTTAGGAACCCATTTCAAGACAAGATATCTTCTTTATTCTTTATATACTTCATTGAGTATATACACGATTAAAACCACCCACTAGCACTTTAGTGTTTGTTCATAACACTTATAATACACATGTATCAAATTCAAGTATGTAGTAGAGTTAATCATTCTCTATCTAGTTCCATATCCCAACTCTTTTGGTTATTCATACCATGTATCAAGAAGTAACACTCTATCAAGTAAATATATGCAAGATTTGCATATACACATCAAGACTCTTTCAAGTTTGTTACCATACACCTATATTGGTGTCAAGGCACGTACAAGATTTTATAATCTTATATTCAAGTCTTAATCCAATTATTTGGATGTTCAAGTCATGTACGAGATTTTATTGTCTTATACTTCAAGTTACTGTCTCATCTTAAGACATTCAAGACATTCAGGACATTCAGGACATTCAATACATATACAAGATCTTATCATCTTATATCCAAGTTCTCAATCCATTTATTTGGATGATTAAACCTGTACAAGAGTTAATTATCTTATACTTCAAGTTCAAGCTAGGTAGATGAATTATACATCTTTTACGAATTATTTTCAAATCCTTTTCTTAGGACATTCAAGCTCAAGACATTAGTTGGTGCCCCTAAGGTACACAAACATTAACTTCAAGACACATAAAAGAGTTACTACTCTTATATCCAAGTTATCATTTAATTATGATTCAAGTCCACCTTTTATTTATTCACAAAGGGACTATTTTTCAATACTAGAGTGTTCTACAACACTCATCTAGGCCATCTAGGGTAATACCCTAAACCTAGATCAAGAATACTTCAAGTTCAAATTAAGTAAATGAGCTATACTACTCATACTTACAAGTTCTTAATCCCCTACATAGGATATTCAATCTCAAGTCATTGTTTTAATGCCCCTAAGGTGCACAATCATAGGCTTTAAGACAAGCATAACACATAAGTGCTTGTTCATAGCACTTTCAAGACATATAAAAGAGTTGTTCCTTTTATACTCAAGTTCTCATTTGAGTTCTATAAGTGTCCATGTACAAGACTAAGTTCTCATTTTAATTAAATGAGTATTCATGTTCAAGACTCACTTCTGATACCCCTAAGGTATCACAATACTTACTAGGACATCTTATCCTAAGGCTATATGCCTTAACAAGGGTTATTTCCAACTTATACAATCATTGAACAAGTTTTACAATTTTCAGGACATATGGGCGGCCGCACAAAATGGTGTGGGCGGTCGCCCAAAATCAGGCTTTCCAAGAACAAAATACTTCAGATAGATGGGCGGTCGCCCAGCCCAAAATGGGCGGTCGCCCACGGCCCAAAAATGCAAAAATCCAAATTCTTTCCCAGGTTAAATAATTTTCCGTCCCAAGCGTAGGAGTATAATTTTTATCAATATATTATCAAACCCAGGAGTATAATAACAAGCTTAAATCACTCATTTCAATTATACTTTCTTATTTCAACAAAGACTTTTATACTTACAAATTCTCCGTCTCAAATGTAGGGGTATAAACCCACTAACACTTTCTAACATTCAAGAGTGCATTTTAACATGCCCAGAACACTTCTATAGGGACACTTTATTAATTTATCCCCGTTCCATAAGTAATAGAATAATTCTCTTTTATTCCAATTTAATATTTCACCGTCCCCAAAAGTATAAGTACAATTTTATATTATACTACTATACCCATTTAGGGATACTTCCACTCATTTCCCCGTACCACAAATAATGGTACAATTTTTCTAATAATATTTAAATCGAGTTACTATTTTACCGTCTCACGAATAGGAGTGTAATTTCCTACTACCCTTTTAGCAAACCAACAACCCAACCCAGGAGGTTAACTAAGTTGAACTAATTTTCCAAGTTTCTCTGGTACACAGCGTATTTATACTCCCTTCGTCCCAAAATTACAAGTATCACTAAAATTGCTCAAAACGCAATTTTAACAAGAACAAATAGCGGGAATAACATATATACATGTTATTACAAGTAAGGGGAAGCTAATAACTTACCTAGTCAAAAATCAAGTTGACCCAAATAAATTTCTGATCGGTCTGGAACGCTCTATTCAACGCCACGAATATTTATCCGGGACCGGAATCACGAACAGAGGAATAATTAATCGCGAGGAGTCGAGAATAGGGTAAAACTGGACTCCCTTCTATGGAACAGAGGAAAGAACGAGAAGTTTGAAGAAAATGAATTGCCTTCCTCAGGCAACACACTTTATATACTTGGAACTTTCCAAGAATTGCTACTAGGCCCCTCAAGTTCTAACTTTGACAAAAAGGCCCCTAAACTTTCAACTTTGACATTTAACCACCTTAATTTTCTAAAGTAATTAAATAATTAACTCAAATAAAATAGCATATAAATATGCTAGTCAAGAATTTAACAAATAAGTCAAATATTTAACGAGATAAAGGATGGGCGTTACATCCTCCCCACCTTAAAGAAAATTCGTCCTCGAATTTTTACTAGATCAAGATTATAACATATATAATCAACAAATAGAACTCAAGAGCAATCAAGAATATACACATATACTCATAAATATTTCATGCAATCAAGATGTATCAATTATAACATCTAAACACATAAAGTCAAACAGACTCGATTAGTCAATCCACTATATTGGTGAAACTTGACATATCCACTAAAATAATAGAACTGGTCATATCCTCCAGATCACTGTAATACTAGTCAAATCCACTAGGCAATCTCAGATACTGAAGTCGTGGTTATCCATCGTTTCAATATTCAAAACCGACTTTACGTATATCAATCCATCAAGACAATTCATCAAAAGATGTAGCTCTCGGTGTCAAATAGTTAACAATGGAGCTGCCTTCGAAATTCATTCATGAATCTCTAACAAGATCAAGAATATCTCAAGAACACGCATACCTTGGTTGTTTCCACTAATAGGTCAACACAGATACTCAATTCAGACATCCACTACAAAGTAGATATATCCTCTATCAAGAAATTCTCAAGTTGAATCTTCAACTCGTTTAACTCAATCGAGGTCAAGAACATTAATCCAGATGTCAGCACTGTATTCGCACTGTAACAACTCAAGATAACCCAGTTTCTCATCAAGAATGGATACATCCATCTAGTTTGGTTTAGAAATTCCACTATCAACCACATAGGTTAAATACCAGTACAATCTCAAGAACCCTTTCTAGACTTTCCATGCAGAACATAAAGGTTATGCATAAATCTATCATGCTAACATATATAGTCAAGCATACTAGCAGAGAAATAATTACCATCTATTGTGGTAAACAAGAATGACCTAACACATAGAAAGTCAAGTCATGACACGTATCACATCAATGTCCCATACCGGTGACACGACCAAATTAACATAGAACGTATAGGGTGTTATCACCCACACTTCTATCAAGCTCTTATTCATAACAATATCAAGCACGTAGTCTCTTACTGGAGAATACACTTCCACGCAATTCACAAGATAAGGACAAGCATGCATATATAGCACGAAACAATGTCCACAAGACAAGATAGATACGCCTAAGTCTTTAAAGACTCGCGCTCTCGATTCTCAAACCATCTAATCCAATTGGATCAACATTATCAACACTAGTCCTATGCCTGGTATAACAACAAGTAACGAAGCACTCGGCGTCGAAAACACACCCAAGACTAACCCAACCTAGGCCATAGACCCTATCCAGGCTAAGAGCTAAACCATAGCTCTGATACCACACTGACACGCCCCAAGTCCCGGGATTCCCTAATAGAACCTCGAACCTGGTGCGCGTAACTAACAAGAAACAAGAAACTAACGGGAAACAGGAACAATACCTGTTAAAAACAAAACTGACATGATATATATACTCAAGAGTAGGGAGCTAAGATAGCTCACACGAGTTCTAGACCAAAAAAATTAAAACCAAACAAGGTTACATACAGCGGAAGACATGCCTAGCAAATAAGCTGGCATCAAGAACTGTTTAGGGACAACAAATACTACCCCAATACAAGCCCAGAGTTTATTAACTCATACAAGATCGTCCTTACCAAAGTATAAAAGGACACTAACTTCGAGCAAGAATATCCTGCTGAGTAAATTCCCAGCTAAGTCGAGCCTCACTGCGTACTATCCCCTGCTTTCCTGGGGGGGAAACAATTAAACAAATAAAGGGTGAGATAAATCTCAGTAAGCTATTAACATGCAACTATATGTCATGTTATCATGCAATACAAATAGATACTCAACTAAACATATATCAAGTATCATCAAGTAACAAGTATAGGAGAGGCTAAGCCAACCCAACAAGTAATCAAGCTCAAGAAATGATCAGGTAACAAGTAGTCAAGTAGTGTGAGAGGCTAAACCAGCTCACCAAGATGCACATAGGCCTATCACGCATTGTACCTGAATCCTTCCTTATTTCTCCCAAGAATACCATTTGTTGTCGATGCTTTTCTAGCTGAGGACAACCAAGAACAGGAACAAGAGACTGCTGTGCAGTATATAAGAAGACCTGGTAACCAGTGTCATCCACAAGATACAAAATCCACGTGGTGAACAAGACGGGAATTAGCATTCACTTAGGTCAGGCTTATTGCTCCAACCAAGGAAGCTATGCCCTTACTATGGCCGGTAGTAAGGGGTCGGGCGGAAATACATAGGGACCCGATTGTCACTTAAACCCCAGCTCTCGCGACAAGCGTGAACCTATATATTTTCGAACAAGCAAGGAGAACCAGCTGGACTCACACAAGAAGGTACAAGTAGATATTTACTTGAACTACGGGAACAGAATTCAGTCCCTTATTAGTGGACTATTCTTTATGTACCATGTAATTATGTATCATGTGCTCACAAGAATATGCACCATGTAATTATGTATCATGTGCTCACAAGAATATGCACCATGTAATTATGTATCATGTGCTCAATATAAGTACACGTACGCAATTATTGCGAATACAAACTAAAATAACAATGGCCCATAAGGTGTCCATGTAACACGATCAACCCAAGTAAGAGTCCATTTATAACAGACTTCAGTCAAGTATTAGGGTATTTCACTTTGTCACATGCCAAGTTTGCACGTACATATTCATATCACGTTTAACACATTAAAGTGTCTATCACGATACCCTTACTATCAAATAGAGCCCAATACCTTAGACTCTAAACACGTAGTAGAATAGGTCACATTGTACCTAGACACAGTCATACTTCACGTATATGTATCGTTATTAATCGAATACATTTTCTAACACATATTGTGTTCTCTGGTTATTCTTATTAACTTAAATCGTAGTATTCATGATTATATGAATTATCTTCATATTACACTAGTCCCTATTTTCTTTAGGAACCCATTTCAAGACAAGATATCTTCTTTATTCTTTATATACTTCATTGAGTATATACACGATTAAAACCACCCACTAGCACTTTAGTGTTTGTTCATAACACTTATAATACACATGTATCAAATTCAAGTATGTAGTAGAGTTAATCATTCTCTATCTAGTTCCATATCCCAACTCTTTTGGTTATTCATACCATGTATCAAGAAGTAACACTCTATCAAGTAAATATATGCAAGATTTGCATATACACATCAAGACTCTTTCAAGTTTGTTACCATACACCTATATTGGTGTCAAGGCACGTACAAGATTTTATAATCTTATATTCAAGTCTTAATCCAATTATTTGGATGTTCAAGTCATGTACGAGATTTTATTGTCTTATACTTCAAGTTACTGTCTCATCTTAAGACATTCAAGACATTCAGGACATTCAGGACATTCAATACATATACAAGATCTTATCATCTTATATCCAAGTTCTCAATCCATTTATTTGGATGATTAAACCTGTACAAGAGTTAATTATCTTATACTTCAAGTTCAAGCTAGGTAGATGAATTATACATCTTTTACGAATTATTTTCAAATCCTTTTCTTAGGACATTCAAGCTCAAGACATTAGTTGGTGCCCCTAAGGTACACAAACATTAACTTCAAGACACATAAAAGAGTTACTACTCTTATATCCAAGTTATCATTTAATTATGATTCAAGTCCACCTTTTATTTATTCACAAAGGGACTATTTTTCAATACTAGAGTGTTCTACAACACTCATCTAGGCCATCTAGGGTAATACCCTAAACCTAGATCAAGAATACTTCAAGTTCAAATTAAGTAAATGAGCTATACTACTCATACTTACAAGTTCTTAATCCCCTACATAGGATATTCAATCTCAAGTCATTGTTTTAATGCCCCTAAGGTGCACAATCATAGGCTTTAAGACAAGCATAACACATAAGTGCTTGTTCATAGCACTTTCAAGACATATAAAAGAGTTGTTCCTTTTATACTCAAGTTCTCATTTGAGTTCTATAAGTGTCCATGTACAAGACTAAGTTCTCATTTTAATTAAATGAGTATTCATGTTCAAGACTCACTTCTGATACCCCTAAGGTATCACAATACTTACTAGGACATCTTATCCTAAGGCTATATGCCTTAACAAGGGTTATTTCCAACTTATACAATCATTGAACAAGTTTTACAATTTTCAGGACATATGGGCGGCCGCACAAAATGGTGTGGGCGGTCGCCCAAAATCAGGCTTTCCAAGAACAAAATACTTCAGATAGATGGGCGGTCGCCCAGCCCAAAATGGGCGGTCGCCCACGGCCCAAAATGCAAAAATCCAAATTCTTTCCCAGGTTAAATAATTTTCCGTCCCAAGCGTAGGAGTATAATTTTTATCAATATATTATCAAACCCAGGAGTATAATAACAAGCTTAAATCACTCATTTCAATTATACTTTCTTATTTCAACAAAGACTTTTATACTTACAAATTCTCCGTCTCAAATGTAGGGGTATAAACCCACTAACACTTTCTAACATTCAAGAGTGCATTTTAACATGCCCAGAACACTTCTATAGGGACACTTTATTAATTTATCCCCGTTCCATAAGTAATAGAATAATTCTCTTTTATTCCAATTTAATATTTCACCGTCCCCAAAAGTATAAGTACAATTTTATATTATACTACTATACCCATTTAGGGATACTTCCACTCATTTCCCCGTACCACAAATAATGGTACAATTTTTCTAATAATATTTAAATCGAGTTACTATTTTACCGTCTCACGAATAGGAGTGTAATTTCCTACTACCCTTTTAGCAAACCAACAACCCAACCCAGGAGGTTAACTAAGTTGAACTAATTTTCCAAGTTTCTCTGGTACACAGCGTATTTATACTCCCTTCGTCCCAAAATTACAAGTATCACTAAAATTGCTCAAAACGCAATTTTAACAAGAACAAATAGCGGGAATAACATAAATACATGTTATTACAAGTAAGGGGAAGCTAATAACTTACCTAGTCAAAAATCAAGTTGACCCAAATAAATTTCTGATCGGTCTGGAACGCTCTATTCAACGCCACGAATATTTATCCGGGACCGGAATCACGAACAGAGGAATAATTAATCGCGAGGAGTCGAGAATAGGGTAAAACTGGACTCCCTTCTATGGAACAGCGGAAAGAACGAGAAGTTTGAAGAAAATGAATTGCCTTCCTCAGGCAACACACTTTATATACTTGGAACTTTCCAAGAATTGCTACTAGGCCCCTCAAGTTCTAACTTTGACAAAAAGGCCCCTAAACTTTCAACTTTGACATTTAACCACCTTAATTTTCTAAAGTAATTAAATAATTAACTCAAATAAAATAGCATATAAATATGCTAGTCAAGAATTTAACAAATAAGTCAAATATTTAACGAGATTAAGGATGGGCGTTACAGATCGTCCACATATTTTTATTATAATTTTTCATCGAGTTTGACTCCAGAGTAGGTAAGTTACTATTTCCCCTTAAATTGTGATTTTGTGCTTAAATGCTATATATGATAATTTTATTGTTAATTATGAAGTTGTGATTGATATTGTGAAATTTGGGTGAATCTATTATTTGAAAAGTGAGATGGTCCCGAAGAAATATAATTGGTATTGGTACTAGTAAGTTTGAGACGTAATATTAGTATCATTATAATTGTGATGTTCTTGTTGTGGATTAGTGATAAGTTATGAAGTTTAATGATAAGGGTTGAAGTAATGATAAGTAGTGAAATTTTTGGGTTTGATTCCTATGGAAGATGTGTAAACTGAGTATGAAAATATAGGTTCTGGGTAAGCTTGGTATTTGAGAAGTAAGTTACTACCTCTCCTTAATTGTTAAAATGATTGATATATGTTATATGTATTGTGGTTCTCAATAATGGTGAAGTATACTCTTGTTTGGGAAAATTAGTATAGTTAGGTTGCAAGGATGTTATGCTTGGGTTTCAAGATGTTATTAGTAGGGGTATATTGCTCTTGTAAGTAATTTAAGGTCAGTGGTGTAGGGTATAAACGTTGATCAATGTTAGGTGTTATACTTTTGGGACGGTGAAACGAAGAGAGTATAACAATTCTCAGTTTTAGGCCTGGCGTGAAGTTTGGGCGGCCGCCCAAAATGGGCAGGCGACCGCATAATCTTCTGAAAGGATTTGTTCTTGGTTTTTCTTTAAGTGGGCGACTGCAGATCCCTCCTTGGGCGGCCGCACACACTCCCCTATGAATGAATAATGGTTCCAAATGGGTGAATTAAAGGGTGATCTTTGTTTAGCCCTAGAGGATGGTCTAGGGAAGTTGTAGGAGTATTTTGGGAAGGTTGTTATGAGTGTTAAGTCTAATGTATATGGGCTTAATTGGTGAATGATGAATATCAAATGTGATATAATTTGAATTAACGAGATTATGCAATTGTGCTTACGTGATTTATGTGGTTAATGGACTAGTCCCCTACTTTGGGCCTAGTGCTAGTTTTGTTATATCAAGTAAATATTACTTGTGTACTTATATGTGTGTCCAGCTGGCTTGTTGTTTCGGGGGTGTATAGGTTCATGTTTATTATGAGTGCTAGGGCTAAGTAATAACCGTGAATCTATGCATCTGTGACCGTTTGCTCCTACTCTTGATCACGGTAGGAGTCTAGCTTTCCCAATTATTGGAGCATTATGCACAATGATTGAATAGCTCTTTTTATTCTTGGTTTGAGATACTGGGTAACGGGTCTCCGCTGATATTGTGAAGCTGCATCAAATGTGAATGACGGCTGCAACGGTAACATCAACAACGACGGTACCGGTTCTTGATTTGGTATGGTGGTATAAGGTGGAAGAAATATCCTTTAAAATGTGTTACTTCCAGTTATACGTGTTGCATCATGGGTTGGTTTAACCTCCCATATTATGTGCTACTTGATCTGAGATGGTTATTTGATTTTATGTTGCATCATGATAACATGTATGCATGTCATGTAGATAAGTAGTAACTTACTGAGATTTTATCTCACCCCTTTCCTTATTTAATTTTTAGATCACAGGAAAGCTAGTAATAGTACGAAGTGAGGCACGTGTCAGCGGACTGGTGACTGCAAGTTGTACTATAATTTTATTTGTGAGGACGTGGTTTTTGAGTTATTATAACTCTATACTTTGGGGTAGAATTATAAAATATGTACCAGTTGTTTTCTAGGGTGTATTGGCATGTGTGTTGTGAAGTGTGAGGGTTAAGTATAACTCCAAACCTTTATGTATTATGATAGTATGTATTCCGCAAATTATATAAATGATGTATTCAGGGTATTATTTGTCGTTTTCTAGTAGTAGCGTGTCGGGTTACGGGTTACATATCGGACCCGGGAACTCGGGGCGTTACACAGCAAGTGTGAAAATGTCAAAATTACCCTCCGTTAAGTGGCATGTGCGTGGCACGTGCCTACTTAACTGGGTTTTGTAACAAATTGGTTAAAAACCCTAACTCGACAAAAAATGACAACTTTGGGGCCCAAAATGCTAACAGAGATACTTTAGAGCCCATCATAGGAACACCCCCCAAACTTTGGGGCCTAAAATGTAATTCGCCCTTTAAAAAATTGGGATTCTTCAAAAAAAAAATTTGGGATTCTTTTTTATTTCATTTACGTATAATTAGCCTATACTATAATCAATTTCTATTTTTAATGATATGACATTTGAACATATACTTGTTATTGAATTTCAAATAAATTTGATTTTTCACGTTTGTTTCATGATGCTTGTTTTATTTGTTGATTTATAAACTAAAAAATGTTTTGTTATTATGTAATGATAAAAACATAATAATTATCAAAAATATATATAAAAAATGCGGTAAATTCGATACGGTGCGCCAGTACGCTCCGGTACCGGTACGTCCCGTTCCAAAAGCTAGAACGGTGCGCATACCGAGACGGTATTTATAACTATGGTCGGTAATACTTCCGACACTTTAAAAGTGCCGCAAAATTACCGTCATTTTTAAAAGTGCCGGAATTTTCAGGCACTTTTTAAAGTGCCGTATTTCAAATAAAAAAATATTAAACTTACCAAGATTCGAACACTAAACATCCCGCATATGAAACAAGCTTTCTACCGCTAAGCTAAATCATTTTTTGATATAAATTTACACATGCAAATATTTATCATAATGCATAAGCTTATATTAATGTGTTTTTGTGGTTGTAGTACATATAAATATATTATAATTAACAAATTAAAGCAAAATGAAATGACGAATATGATTAAATTTCAAAATTAAATAAAGATATTCAAAAGAAACCTATTATTATTAGCGGCACTTTATAAAAAATAGTGCCGGAAATTAGTGGCACTTAGAAAAAGTGCCGGAAATTTAGCGGCACTTTTTAATAAGTGCCGCAAATTATCCGGCACTCTTTATAAGTGCCGCTAATTTCCGGCACTTTTTCAAAGTACCGCTAATTTGCGGCGCTTTGTGAAAAAGTACTAAAAATTAGCGGCACTTTGTGAAAAAGTGCCGGAAATTTGCGGCACTACATAAAAAGTGCCGCAAATTTGCGGCATTCTTTTACAAAGTGCCACAATTTTACGGCACTTTTATAAGTGCCGGTAAATAAGTGCCGGCAAAAGTCATTTTTGTTGTAGTGGTACTACGTTCTTTTCCGTTGACCTCTCTCTTCTAAGGGTGGCCAATGGTACAAATCTAAACCAACCAACCATGTACCAAACGTACTTGGTATATCAAAAGTTGGTACGTGGTACAAATATCTAATTTTGGTTGGTATACCATACCAACTTTGAAAATTTGATTGGTACGCGGTATTAACATTTGACTTTGGTTGGTATATCAAATATCAATATTATTTGAAAAATATGTGTTAAATTATTAATTATACACACAGATGACCTTTAATTGGTTGATATTCATATTTAGTTTTTGATTTAAAGACAATAACTTTCACAAAGTATTTCCATGTGAAGGTTCCTCACAAGCCAAGTAGTAAAAATTTACAATAAATTGGTTTAATTTTTATTGTATAATAATATTGTAATGCATGTTGTTTTTACTTTTTTTAAAATGCATAGTTCACCTTTTGTTCTTTATATTGTTCACTTTTTTTTTTATAATTGATGGAAATTGCAAAAGTTCAAATAACAATTGTTTTTTTTAAAAAATTTTATACCGCAATTCATGCTTGGTAGATTTCTATGTACCGACCATACAAAATAAGTACCAACCTTACCAAGTAAGTTGGTGTACCGATTTTGGTGGTTGGTAATAGTATGCATTTTGTTGTACCAAGTTTAACCTGGTTACTACACATAGACAAAATATACTTGGTATACCAACCAAGTCACCCCTACTCTCTTCCTCCCATCTTTCTCTTTGGCTCTTCCTTTGGCATCTTCATTGCTCGTTTTTACCATGTGGTCAATCAGAATTTATATGAATTTGATAATGAGTTGCTGTATCATGGTCTGAACGACAACAATTTGAACCAAAGTATGGTCTAAACTGTAGAGTTGAACTACGGTTTGTATCAAATCAAATCAGACCATTAAGGTTTGATTTGGTTCATCTAGAGATTTTCTAGACTGATGACTAATGATTTTGCCTAAAATAACCTAGAATGACCAACATGAATAATTTACTCCTCAACTAAGACAAAACCTAAACTCTTAAACCACATCTCTTAAATGTATTTCTTAGGCCCCATCTCTCATACTTCCTCCGTCCCAAAACACCGTGCACACTTTTGAGGATGCACGTGAATTAATGAATGATTATATATATTCAAAAGTATTGTGAGTGGTAATGAGGTTGTGAGCATGATAAGTTGAGTGGGATTTACAAGTGGGGCCCAAAAGTAAGTGCGTGAGTATGACATACAAGTGGGGTAGAGAGAATAGAAAAGTAATATGACTTACGTTGGGGAATTGAGAGATGGCTGACAAAGGATAGTGAAGAGCCCACGCCGGACGGACCGGGCTCAAAATATGAACCAGAAGTGTCAAACCGGAGCCATTATAGACCGGGTTCGAATTATCCAAGTCAGAACTAGACCTCGACCCCTCCTCGGCGACATCGAAGGTCCATAACCACTATTAACTGAGTTGGACCCTCAGACCAGCTCTCCATTAGACGAAGTCATCCACCTCGGCGAAGCCTTCCAGCTCGGCGAGCTCGCATAAAAGCCTACAAGTACGAAGCGTGCTGCCTCGTCCAATCGCATTAAATGCCTGATGGTATTCTCTGGGTTACCTACTCTACGTAGTACTGAACCTGTCCCATCGCGACATCCGCTGGGTGATTAGTGAGTTTCTACTCATTTTATTAGATACTTTTAAGCTTAATTATTGCTTTGTTCTCAAGCTTTTGTTATTTGATTTGTGTATTTTTGTGTTTTTGTTGTTAGGGTGATTATGTGCTCGATCTACAAGAAAGAGGGAGAAAAAGTGCTTAATTGAGTAATGATGCAAAGGCCAGGGGCTGCTATGCAAAATCTGCTGAAATCCAAGGACCAAACTGCAATTTCTGATACATAAGGACTGTTCTGGAATTTCTGAAATACTGAGGACCAAACTGGAAATTATCAAAATATGAGGGACCTTAGAGGAATTTCAGAATTCAGCCCAAAAAAATTACCCCAAGTTGGAGAAGGAATTTAGTTTCCTAATCATTTATGATATCTTTTGATTAGTTTATTTAGTTTAGGATTTCTTTCTTAGTTTCCTTTTCCTTTTAGAATTCTTTTTCCTTTTTAGTTTAGGTTTTAGATTTAGTTCTCTTCTATAAATACTAGATTAGTTTCTTGTATTTTTTTTTTATCAACAATGTAGCTAGTAAATATTTGTAAGGGTTTGTAAGGTTGGAGAGATTTGTTCTTTGTCTATGAAAAACAATTTCACCAACTATGAATTGGAGGTAACTTTATTTTTATTCAAATTGAGGTATTTTTCTTTTAATCTTTATCTTTATTCATAATTTTACTTGGGTTTAATCTAAATTGATTGCTAGGGTTTGTAGATTTGATCACCCTATTTATCCTTGTGATTGATTTTTGCTAGAATTATCTATTTACTGTGCCAGTGTAGAAATTCATAAGTAGCATCTTCATAGTTTATGCATGTGCCATGGTAAATTGTGAAGTGGGTAAAATTAGACGATTATCTATATGAAATAATTGTAGAAAGCGTTCTTGATCTTAGTTTCTTAAATCGTTTATCAATTAATTCTTAGATCTAGACTGTGCCAGTTAGATTTAATTATTGATTAGGGTTTCTAGTGAGTGTGCCACTGCTATTAACTATTCTGAAAGAAGAAACGGAGATTGAAATAAATCTCGTGATCAAGTGAATAGGGTGAAAAGTGAAAAGATGTACCAATGATATTTGAATTAAAGACGGAGATATCTTTTAATTCTGCTATTCCTATCATTTATATGCTTGCTCATGTTGATCACCTATCTTTTTATTTTATTGGTTTTTAAAATAATTGAAACGAAGACTTGGATTAATTCTAAGTTATTCAATTATTTTAAAAACCAATAAAATAAAAAGATAGGTGATCAACATGAGCAAGCATATAAATGATAGGAATAGCAGAATTAAAAGATATCTCCGTCTTTAATTCAAATATCATTGGTACATCTTTTCACTTTTCACCCTATTCACTTGATCACGAGATTTATTTCAATCTCCGTTTCTTCTTTCAGAATAGTTAATAGCAGTGGCACACTCACTAGAAACCCTAATCAATAATTAAATCTAACTGCCACAGTCTAAATCTAAGAATTAATTGATGAACGATTTAAGAAACTAAAATCAAGAACGCTTTCTACAATTATTCCATATAGATAATCGTCTAATTTTACCCACTTCTCAATTTACCATGGCACATGCATAAACTATGAAGATGCTACTTATAAATTTCTATACTGGCACAGTAAATAGATAATTCTAGCAAAAATCAATCACAAGAATAAATAGGGTGATCAAATCTACAAACCCTAGCAATCAATTTAGATTAAACCCAAGTAAAATTATGAATAAAGATAAAGATTAAAAGAAAAATACCTCAATTTGAATAAAAATAAAGTTACCTCCAATTCATAGTTGGTGAAATTGTTCTTCATAGACAAAGAACAAATCTCTCCAACCTTGCAAACCCTTACAAATATTTACTAGCTACATTGTTGATAAAAAAAATACCAGAAAACTAATCTAGTATTTATAGAAGAGAACTAAATCTAAAACCTAAACTAAAAAGGAAAAAGAATTCTAAAATGAAAAGGAAACTAAGAAAGAAATCCTAAACTAAATAAACTAATCAAAAGATATCATAAAGGATTAGAAAACTAAATTCCTTCTCCAACTTGGGGTAATTTTTTTGGGCTGAATTCTGAAATTCCTCTAAGGTACCTCATATTTTAATAATTTCCAGTTTGGTCCTCAGTATTTCAAAAATTCCAGAACAGACCTTATGTATCAGAAATTGCAGTTTGGTCCTTGAATTTTAGCAGATTTTGCATAGCAGCCCCTGGCCTTTGCATCATTACTCAATTAAGCACTTTTTCTTCCTCTTTCTTGTAGATCGAGCACATAATCACCCTAACAACAAAAACACAAAAATACACAAATCAAATAACAAAAGCTTGAGAACAAAGCAATAATTAAGCTTAAAAGTATCTAATAAAATGAGTAGAAACTCACTCATCACTGGGTCAGAGCCTGTCCTGTCCGGACTGCCGGCCAATCCCAGGGCGACACGTGTCCTGGTAGGTAAAGCCTATCCTTGGCCCTAAGGTCAACTTACAGGACAAAAGGGGGAGTATATAAACATTTTCTCTCTCTCTCTCTCTCTCAGGTACGACCGAAATACCTTACACACACTAAAAACACACAGAGAACCCTAGTTCTCCCCAAGGCATTCCACGCCTTGTTCTTAGCCCTTCAAGAGAATCTTACTCTTACGCCCAAGGGTCTAAGCTGGGATCACACCCGGCCTTGACCTTAACGGTGTTGTTGGTTATGTCATGTTACAGGTTGAACCAGAGACGAAAGTCAGATATCCATCCAATACACCGACCCCGATTTTCGTGGCGTCATCAGTGGTTCCGATGCCGGGAATCGATTTGCTACCATTAGTAATCTTTCTCGTCGAAAACTAGTATCTCTTGATACCACAAACACTCACCTGTTCCTTACGAACACCAGAAATACTTACTAAACTAAGCAACTAAAATGGCTGGAAACATTGGAAAAAAGCCAACCCAAACTCATGAGTTAGTCACCCCTTCAGCCAACATGCCTAGAGTCGCATCTGAAGGTCGCTCCATACATGATCAGATCGGAAATAGAAGTGGTGCGTCTAAGAGCCCTTCTCAAAAGAGACGGGATTTAGACTTGCGAGCACAAATCGTCGCTACAAAAAACACAAAAGCACCGCCCCTTCATACAGAGCAAAGAAAGCTCATACTGGCGGCCCTCCAAGAACAATCCCGGTTAGTGGCCCAACAGCTGAATATTAATGCTCAAACGATCAAATTGTTGGAAGAAGAGGAAAAGGCCCAAAAGGGTGGAAAATCCTACGTCGAAAAACCGGGTCCAAGTGGATTCTGAAAGGAAAATGTTAATGACATTTCCGATGATGACGATGATGAGTACTATGACAATGAGGACGAGGAGGAGTTTGAAGGAGAGCCTGAAGGTGAGGGAGAATCCCAACCAAGACGAAATCCTTCCTCCTCAAAAAACAAGCATCATAGGACCCCAACAAAAACCAACGTCGGGGGAATCACCCGGGTAACCCGAAGCGGCAGGACCACGGGAACTCAGGGAATATCCCCCGCCATGGAAAAAATGATAAAGAAACTATGGAAAGAGCAAAATGGGGGGCCAAAAAAGAGTGTGTCAACCTTAGACGCCTTCACATATTGGATCAAAAATTCACCCATCATTAAGGGCCGCCTCCCCACCCTAGGGGCCACAAGTTCAAAAAGCCATGTAGGACGGTTTGAGGTCCAAATGTCCCTGTATACTGACTCCGAAGCTATCAAATGCAAAGCTTTGGCCTCAACATTTCAAGGAAAAGCTTTAGCCTGGCTCTTATCCCACAATCAAGGCTCAATAACTAGCTATGACATGTTGAGAAACAATTTCCTTAATTCTTTTGCTGGAGCGGGAGAGACCGCAAGGCCAAAAGAGGACTTAATCCGAATAAGACAACAGCTCAATGAAAGCACTGCATCATACATCACCCGGTTCCAAAATATGACAGAACAGATAGTTAATCTGGAAAGGAGAGACATTAAACTATGCTTCATGAGAGGACTATCTTGCCAAGCTTTAAAAACTGAATTCTCACTTCGGAAACCTGCTGGAGTAGAGGAAATGTACGAAAGAGCAATGGCCGTAGCGGGCTCGGAAGAACCATATGCCCCTGACGTGGTCCGAAAGCCTGTTAAAGAACGAATCGAGTTCAAGGCGGAGCCCGAGCCAAGCTCGCGCCTTGGAAAAAACCGAACCCGGTGGACCGATGGTTTCAGTGAGAAATTCAGCGAGAAATTCACGCCCTTCACAGCTCCGAGAGAAATAATGATGAGGTCAATCGAGCTGCCCCCACCACCCCTATAAATAAGCTCGCGTGGAAAAGGGATCCAAATCAATACTGCACTTATCATATGGATCATGGACACTCCACTGAAAATTTCATGAACTTGAAAAGGGGATTACAAGGGGAGGTGGATCATGGAAAATTAAAGGAGTGGATAGTGAGGACAAAAAACTAGGGAAACAACAAAGGACCCGGAAAAAGAACGGCTGAGCCCGATCCCAAGGGCGAGAATAGAAGACTCCGCGTCGATTTTATCGGAGTCGAACCGGCTAGCAACACTCAGTTAGAAACTCAGATAATGAGACTCGAAAGGGTATACCTAATTCCTCCAATCCCTCAGCAAAAGGAAGAAGTTATATCCTTCAAGAGATCCGAGCTCGCTGCTACTTTGTTCCACTCCACCCAACCATTAACCATCGACATGGCCATCGGGCGCGCCGACATTGGAAGAGTCCTGATAGATACAGGTGTGTCAAGGGACATCATTTATTACCGCTGTCTCAAAAAGATAGTTATGAAAGAGGCGAGGCTAACCCCATATGCCAGCCTACTAGAAGGCTTCACCAACCATACCGTCAAAGTAATGGGAACGATTAAGTTCGAGGAAACCATTGGAGAAAACGAATTCGTTAAAACTGCCAAGGTCAACTTCATGGTAATCGACCTTAAGTCACAGTTCAATGCCATTTTGGGTATGACGGCACATGCAGCATTAGGGATTGTGGCTATCATCCCTCACCAAAAAATCAAGTTCGGTACCCCGGCCGGGATAGCGTGTATCAAAAACAGGCCGGAGGACCTATTGAGTGGGATTCTTAAAAGGAAACAAGCCGAAGCGGCCGCAACCAGTTCGGTAAAACCAAAGCTCGATGAAGCCGCCATCGCAACAATTCTCGAGGTCAGCACAAAGGACATCCCCCACATCAGAACGCTATCCTTCCACTCAACCCGAGCCGAGGTCAGGAAGAGAAGGAAACAGAAAAGGTCCGAACCACAAATTGAGCTCGTCCTCGAGTCCATCATCGACCACGAGGTCCCAGACATTCTACCAAATGATGAACTAGAAGAAGTCGTGGTCAACCCGGACTACCCAGAGCAGAAAATCAAGGTAGGCCTGGAGATTGACCCGCAGGAGAGGAAACATGTCATCGAAGTTCTCCGCAACAACCTTGATGTTTTCGCATGGAGAGTAGAAGACATGGAAGGAATCAGTGAGGAAGTAATTGTGCACAAACTCAATGACAGCGATGCCTTCACCCCAATCAGGCAAAAACCTCGCTATTTCGCGCATGACAGAAAGGCGACCATCAAAGAAGAAGTGGAAAGGTTGGTCAAGGCAGGGATCATTGAGGAAATCTTATATCCCAAATGGTTGTCCAACGTGGTTATGGTCGCCAAAGCCAGCGGAAAGCTCAGAATGTGTGTCGATTTCACCGACGTAAACAAAGCATGCCCGAAAGACTGTTATCCCCTACCTCGCATAGATCAGTTGGTAGACTCTATAGCTGGACATCGAATACTGAGTTTCATAGACGCGCATTCAGGTTATCATCAAATCAAGATGGCTCCGGAAGATTATGCCTCAACATGCTTCTACGTCACTGATAAAATGTACTGTTATCTGATGATGCCGTTTGGACTAAAAAATGCTGGCGCAACATACTGAAGAATGATTGCCATTGTCTTCAAAGACCAGTTGGGAAGAAACATTGAAGCATACATAGATGATATGGTAATCAAGACCAAAGAAAAATACCACGAGGTCGACCTCAAAGAAACCTTCGAGAATTTGCGCCACAACAACATGAAGCTGAACCCAAGCAAGTGCGCGTTCGGTGTCTGATCTGGAAAATTTTTAGTGTTCATGGTCAATTAGAGAGGCATAGAGTCCAATCCAGAGAAAATACAGGCTCTCATAAACATGACTCCGCCCCGATCTATCAAGTATGTTCAACAGTTGAACGGAAGAATCACGGCATTGGGCCGTTTCATCTCAAGATCCGCGGAGAAATGCCTGCCCTTCTTCAAAAATTTAAAGGGAGGCAAAGGCTTTAAATGGAACCCGGAATGCGACGTCGTGTTTGACGAGGTCAAAAAATATCTAGGCCAGCCACCTCTCCTGAGCAGCCCGAAAGAGGGAGAAGAGGTTTTTGTTTATTTGGCCACTACTGACCTGGCAGTAGCCGCTGTTCTTGTAAGGGAGGAATGTAACTCCCAAAAACTAGTTTATTATGTATCAAAGGCTTTGTCCGCCGTAGAAGGACGTTATCTTAATGTTGAAAAATAAGCGTACGCCTTGCTTGTCGCAACTCGGAAATTACGAGCTTACTTTTTTGTTCACCCCATAAATGTGCTCACTGATTCACCTTTAAGAAGAGTCCTACACAAGCCAGAATCTTCAGGAAGACTCATGACTTGGGCAATTGAATTAACGGAATTCCAAATAACATATGCTCCTAGGAAGGCAATTAAGAGACAGGCTCTGGTCGACTTCGTCGCGGAAACTTTGTTCCGACTCGAAGAGGCACAGCATAACAAGGAAAAGGGAAAAGCCATACAAACGGACATGATGGATAAGAAAGCATCCAACTCACAAAATAACAGGCCAAACCAATGTTGGACTTTGTACGTGGATGGATCATCCAGCAAATCAATCAGTGGGGCTGGAATACTGTTAATCTCACCAGAGCAAGGCTGATTCAAAAGGGCACTGGGATTCAAATTTGAGGCCTCCAACAATCAAGCAGAGTATGATTCATTAATAGGAGGGTTGGAGTTAGCCGACGACATGAAGGTGCAAAGGCTGATCATAAACAGTGATTCTCAGTTGGTAGTTAACCAAGTCAAAGGGGAATACGAAGCAATACATCCAGTCTTGACGCAATACCGAGACATGGTGAAGACCCTCCTTGAAAAATTTGAATATTACGAGTTGGACCAAATAAACCGAGGAGAGAACACCGTGGCAGACTTGTTATCAAGGATCACCGAGAGCGAGATCATCGAGCTCGACATTAACTATTCCATCAAGTTCGTCGAATGGCCGGCCATCTCGCGCATGAACATTCAGCCCATATAAGAGGTCGAGAAGGACTGGGTGGATAAAATCCAAGAATATATAGAATCAGGGACGGTCCCAAATGATCTTGACCGGGCAAGCATCACACCTAAGCTAGCTGCAAGATATACGGTGGTAGACGGAGTCTTATATAGACGATCTTTCAGTAAACCCTTGTTGAGGTGTGTCCATGACCGTTTGACAACCAACTTGATGTACGAAGTGCATGAGGGAATTTGCGGAGGCCATCCCAGAGCTCGCACTCTGTCAGAAAAGATCTTAGCCCACGGGTATTATTGACCCACAATGAGAAAGGATGCAGAAGAGTACGTCTGAAAATGTGACAAGTGCCAACGATTCGCCAACATACCCCATCTACCAGCTACCGAGCAGACAGTTCTTGTCCCAACGTGACCATGGGATAAATGGGCGATTGATTTGATTGGACCTTTTTCGAAGGCCCGAGGTGGAGTAACTTATGTCGTGGTCTCAGTAGATTACTTTACGAGGTGGCCAAAAGCCAAACCGTTGGCTAGTTTAACAGAGGAAAATGTGATCAACTTCGTGCATGACTACATCTGGTGCCGTTACAGACTCCCAAGAGTAATTATTTCATATCATGAGACCCAGTTCCAGACAAGGTTCAAGGAGGAATGTCAACGACTTCGAATCGAACACGCCAAGTCATCAGTGGCACGATCCGAAGGAAATGGGAAATCCAAGGTGGAGAATAAAATTATCATGGTCGCCTTGAATAAAAACTTGGAAGGACGAGGTGGAAGATGGCTGGACGAGCTCAACACCACGCTCTGGGTAGTCCGAACCACTCGCCGAAATTCAACCGGAGAAACTCCCTTCTCCCTCGCATATGGCTCCGAGGCGATAGCACCGGTGGAAGTAGGTCTTCCCTCCATACGAGTAACCTATTTTGACGAAGCAAATAATGAGGAATCAAGAAGAAAAGATCTGGACTATCTGGAAGAAAGAAGATTAGAGTCCAGAGTCAAAATGGAGAACTATAAAAAGAAAGCAAAGCTTCACCATGATAAAAGAGTTCAAAAGCAGAGCTTCGAGGTCGGAGATTGGGTCCTAAGAAAAGCAGATGTTACGGGCAAAGATCCAGGATTCAACAAATTAAAGCCGAACTGGGTAGGGCCATTCGAAATTGCCAGGATAATCAAAGAAGGGACCTATAGACTCCGAACCAAAGAAGGAAAAGACATCAAGAATGCATGGCACAACGATAGTCTCAATAAGTACTTTATTTTATGTAAAAACTTTGTAAGAGAAAGTGCAAGAAATGAATAGTATTGAAATAAACTTTGTTCATAGTTTTATTTATAATATGATTTTACATAATGGTTCGTAGTGCATCCTAGCCCTTATATACAAACGGGCAAAAATGGGTTTCTTTCCCCCACAAAAGCCAGGAGGCGACCCCACAAACTGGCTGGGGCCATAGCCATGCAAAAAGAGCAAACAAAAACCTAAGAGCCCAGTTTAAGAGGAGTCAACCGACTCCCCATCGTCGCCCCTTTCGTCTCCGGCGTCATACTCGAACTCGTATCCATATTCCTCTCCTCCCCTCGAAGCATCTTCATCACTACCGTTAGCACCATCTTCAGATTCATCGGGATTGTCATCGTCACCCTTTGATCCGTCAGACGAAAAGATCCCCTTGCTCGAGGAGTCATCGTCGGAGTCAGAAAGGATTTTAGAAGATTTTTCCCCGTTGCTATCAGAAGGAGAATCGTCAACGGGATATGACGGCACAGGTGGTGCAGGGGAATCAAGGGAATCACTTGAATCTTCCACTCTCTTCCCATGAGAATCTTGGCCCGAGTTGAGAGAATCAGAAAAATCTGAACGAGATGCCATGGATATGCTCAGTTAAAGAAAAGGGCAAAGAGGAAGATGAGAAAGTTAAGTGTAAAAATAAGCCTAACACCCCCTTTTATAGTCAATCAAAGCTAAGGAGGGGAAGGTAGAGAGCCATTAATAGGAAAAGACTTACATTTATGAAGGAAGGGTTGAAGAGACGGGCATTTATTGCGCACGGTTTCCCAAGGCGGCAGAGAGTGAGTAAGCCTGGACAGTCACTTCAAGCATTAAATGCTGTCCAGACGACGGCGGGAAATGATAAGTATCTGGAAAAAAAATGTGAGGCCATAGAACGGTGGCCAAGACAGTGCATGCCCCACTTCGTGAAGTCGTCCCAAGAACAAGTCAAAGCAAAAAGACAAAGTCAGGGTTAGAGAGCAAGGGCAAAAGTCAAAATTACATACAAGATACCAGTCAAAACATATGGCATAAAGTTTGTTCACAAATCACCAGTACAAACAAAGGAAAAAATGTCAAAATGTTCATCAAACTACCCTATTACAAAGACGAGTCACCAGGTTGCAGCCTGGTTTCGATCATCAGGTTGAGGAGTAGCAGAAGGGTCGAGCTCGATTTTGGCGGACTCCGAAGCGGGAACAGCTTCCACCTCGTTGACCTTGGCAGCTTCACCCTCGACCACGGCCCGGGCCACCTCGTATTCGGTTGGGTTCACCTCGATAGTAGGGGCATTGATGTCTAAGTCTGATGATCCACCCCCTTGAGATTAATGATGGTTCGCATTTAATGCGCCCCCTCATCACAAGCAATGTGTCGCATCAAGTCTGACACACCGTACCAATCAACCACTCACTGGGGCCCACAACTAGATGCACCCGCCGATGTCCGACACGTGTTTTCAACGTCGCACCCATGTGCAGCTCGGCGAGAAAACTAGACTCAAAGGGTTACTCCTCGTTCTAACCATAAATAGTTACGAGTTTGGAGTAAGGGGCCACTGAAGAGCCCATGCCGGATGGACCGGGCTCAGAATATGAATCGGAGCCATTATAGACCGGGTTTGAATTATCTAAGTCAGAACTAGACCTCGACCCCTCCTCGGTGACATCGAAGGTCAATAACCACTATTAACCGAGCTGGACCCTCAGACCAGCTCTCCATTAGATGAAGTCATCCACCTCGCGAGCTCGCATCAAAGCCTACAAGTACGAAGCGTGCTGCCTCGTCCAATCGCATTAAACGCCTGATGGTTACGTAGTACTGAACCTGTCACATCGCGACATCTGCTGGGTCAGAGCCTGTCCTGTCCGGACTGTCGGCCAATCCCAAGGCGACACGTGTCCTGGTAGGTAAAGCTTATCCTTGGCCCTAAGGTCAACTTACAGGACAAAAGGGGGAGCATATAAACCTTTTCTCTCTCTCTCTCTCTCTCAGGTACGACCAAAATACCTTACACACACTAAAAACACACAAAGAACCCTAGTTCTCCCCAAGGCATTCCACGCCTTGTTCTTAGCCCTTCAAGAGAATCTTAATCTTACGCCCGAGGGTCTAAGATGGGATCAAACCCGGCCTTGACCTTAACGGTGTTGTTGGTTGTGTCGTGTTACAGGTTGAACCAGAGACGAAAGTCAGATATCCATCCAATACACCGACCCCGGTTTTCGTGGCGTCATCAGATATTGTAGACGCCAAGATATGTTGTTGAAATCACTCAAAGAGGACTAGCAACTATGATTTTATTTTATTCTTGATAAAGGGGATTGGTGGAGAAAATGATTTGTAGGCGAAGGTACAGTGGAAAAAGAAAGACAATAGTCAGAGAAATTGAAGACGAAGACGAAGACGAATGTACGGTCAAGTCAGTGTTTGTGACGAGAAAGCGCTAAAAAGATTGAGAAAGAAGGTTAGAGGAGCACGGGAGAAGTCTATAGTGATGTGTTGCCGTTGGTGGAGTGGGGTGGGAGCACATGAGGAATAAGGTGGAGAATATATAGTTATACTTTCCTACTCTTATTTATTTTAGTCGTGAGATAAAAATCTCATTGATTAATTATATTTTTGATATATTTTTTGTTAAATTCTCAATTAAGTGATTCAGTGCTTAAAGTTAAGTCTCACAATCTGTAAAATTTAAGGTTTGATCTCACTTCATGCCACCTGGTTAGGATATCGTTAGAAAATAAATCTATATATATATATTAAAAGCTGAAGCAGAGGGATGCGGATTCGCCACGTGGACATTTTTTTGCTAAAAGTTGCTTTTGGTGCAGCCATGTCATCACCACCTTAAACTTTAAATGACTTTTGATATTCTTCTTATTAGCTAATAATATTAGTTAAAGATATTAGTTATTATATAGGTTAACTATTACTATTAATAGTATTAGTTAACCATAATGGTTACTATATAAGTTAATTAACTATTACTATTAATAGTATTAGTTAACCATAATAGTTACTATATAAGTTAACTATTACTAGTAATAATAAATTCTTTGTTTAACTTTGGGCAATGCTAGACTTACAAAAGAAGTTTACAAAATGAAGGATACAAGGTGTGGTGGCGATATTTTATTGGCCACATCGATAGTGGACCCGACACAGTCATTTTAAAAACACCAATACAATTATGACAACTCATTTTATAAGCCACATTTTGTAGTCATTTTTTGTAACTTTATTATTTCCCTGTAACTTTTTATATTGCCAAAATCTCACAAAATGCGTTTTTTCTAAGCTTAAAAAAACGTGTTTTCGACATGCAAGTGCAAGAAAGTGTCAGTGTACAAAGTGACAGTACACAGATATGAAGTGTCGGTGTAAAAAGTGTCAGTGTTAGTGTATAAAAGTGCCAGTGTCAATATAAAAAAATTACAGAGTAAAAAAAATGTCAGTTTTGGAGTAAAAAATGTCAGTGTTAGTGTAAAAATGTGTCAGCGCCAGTGCCTGTATTATGAAGTGTCACTGAAAAAGTGCTAGTGTTAGTGCAAATATGTGCCAGTGTGAAGAATGCCAGTGAAGTCAGTGTATGTGTGTAGGGATGGCCAAACCGGACCAGAACCGGATCGGAACTGGAAACCGGACCGGAGAAGCTCGGAACCGGAGCAAACCGGCGAATAAACCGGAACCGGAGTAACCGGAACCGCTAGTCATCCGGGCCGGTTAAGGTTCACATAAATAGCAAACCGGAACCGGACCGAAAATCCCTTGTTTTTCAATAATTTTTAACTTGTTTATTTATTATTGACCGGAACCGGACCGGAACTGTACCGGAACCGGTGTAACCAAGGGCCAGTTAAGGTTCAAATAATGGCGAACCGGAACCGGAGTTGACCATCCCTATATGTGTGTTTATATGCTAGCGACGAAAAAATAGTTATTCCTTATGATTAGGAAAAATGTGTTTTTCATAAGATCAATTCTTTTATATTTCCATTTATACCAATTTGAATTTGATATATACATTTTTTAAAATGAAAAAACTAAAAATTTTATGGAGAGATACGTCAAAAGTATGTCATTAATTTGAAATGACTTCTTTAGTGAATAATTAGGAAAATAAAAAAAAATGGGGTTAATTTCAGGGCCCACCCCTGAGGTTTGGACAAGTCTCACTGCCCCCCTTATGGTTTAGATTCGTCTCAGTGACCACCCTTTTGTCAATCAACATCAACAACAACAACAAAGCCTTAGTCCCAACATAATTTGGGGTCGGCTAACATGAATCCTCATATGTCATCGTGATAAAAGGAAGAGAGAGAGAGAGAGAGAGAGAGAGAGAGAGAGAGAGAGAAAGAGAAAGAGAAGAGAGAAGAGAGAGAGAGAGAGAGAGAGAGAGAGAGAGAGAGAGAGAGAGAGAGAGAGAGAGAGAGAGAGAGAAAAATATGGAGAAAATAAAATAAATAAATAATAATAAAAAGTACGATCTACCCCCATCATTCACATGAATTTTCACCCTCCACTCCGGCCTCTTCAACGCCACATCTTCATCCACTCCGAGTAAACTCATATCATTTTCAATCACCTTAATCCAAGTTTGCTTGGGTCTTCCCCTACCCCTCGCCATTTTATCACTTCTCCACTCTTCAGGCCTCCTAACCGGTGCATCACTCGATCTCCGTCTCATATGACCAAACCACCTTAGACGATGCTCCCTTATTTTATCCTCAATGGGCGCAACTCCTACTTTACCCCTGATCACCTCATTTCTCAATCGATCTTTTCTTGTATGCCCACACATCCATCGTAGCATACGCATCTTCACTACATTCATCTTATGAATATGACACTGTTTCACGGCCCAACATTCAGTGCAATAAAGCAGTGCAAGCCTAATTACCGTACGATAGAATTCTCCCTTTAATCTATTTGGCATGCCACGATCACAAAGAAACCCTGTGACACTCTTCAACTTCAATCAACCTGCTTTAATCCTATGAGCCACATCTCCATCCAATTCTCCATCTTTTTGGATAATAGATCCAAGATAGCGAAAGAACTCGGAAGCTTGGACAATCTTTCCATCGAATGTGATCACTCCTGCCACTCTGCTTCCAACTTTTCTAAATTTACACTCCATATATTCAGTTTTGCTTCTGCTTAACCTAAAACCTCGAGATTCCAAAGTGCGTCTCCACAACTCCAATTTACTTTCAACACCTTCTTTTGTCTCATCAATCAGCACAATATCATCTGCGAACAACATACACCATAGAATATCATCTTGGATTGACCTCGTCACTTCGTCCATTATCAGGGCAAAGAGAAAGGGACTAAGTGCAGAGCCTTGATGCACTCCAATCGTGATAGGGAACTCTTCTGTCTTCCCAACGCTTGTCCATACACTAGTACTAACTCCATTATACATGTCCTTGATGATATCAATATATTTCTTTGAAACGCATTTCTTTACTAAAGCCCACCAAAGTACCTCTCTTGGCACTTTATCATACGCTTTCTCCAAATCAATGAAAACCATGTGCAAATCTTTCTTTTTATCTCGATATTTCTCCATGATTTATCTCATAAGATAGATTGCGTCCATAGTCGATCTGCCGGGCATAAATCCAAATTGGTTATCCGAAATATTCACAATTTTTCTTAGCCTTTGTGCAATCACTGTTTCCCAAAGTTTCATAGTATGGCTCATTAGTTTGATCCCTCGATAGTTGGCACAATCTTGGACATCACCTTTGTTCTTATACAAAGGGATTAGGGTACTTTTTCTCCACTCCAATGGCATTGTGTTACTTCTCCATATCTTGTTGAATAGTGTTGTTAACCAATCTATTCCCCTCTCCCCAAAACAACTCCACACCTCAATTGGTATTCCATCCGGCCCTACGGCTTTCTTTAATCTCATCTTTTTCATCGCCACTTCCACTTCACCCTTTTGAATTCGCCGCATAAACTCTCGATTAATCATACTCGAAGGGATAGTTATATCTCCAATATCCCGCTCTTGATAACCATTAAACAAGGTATTGAAGTACGAACTCCACCTATCTTTTACTCCCTCCGGTCCAAAATAACTGTCTCTTTTAGACTAAAATTTTGGTCCAAAATAATTGTCACTTTGGAGCTAAATGTCTCTAATAGCCTTGCATTAAAACTTGTTTTCTTTATTTAATTGTCTTTGTGTGAGACATTAATGTAAGAAAGTTGCACACTTAATAGGGGTAAAGTTGGAACTTTTGTCATTAAACTATGATAATAATTGCATTTCTTAATAGTTGTTGGACCGGAGGGAGTATCTCTTTATCCCCGACCAACACTCTTTGGTCTACATCCTTCACACATTTAACCCTCCCAATGTCTCGTGTCCTCTTATCCCTCATACGAGCAAGTCTATAGATGTCTTTTTCCCCTTCTTTTGTATCCAATCTATCATAAAGTTTCTGATTCACCTTTGCTCTTGCATCTTTTACTGCTTTCTTTGCTTCTCTTCTAGCCTCCTTATACCTCTCATAGTTCTCCTCACTCCTGCATTTTCCCAATAATTTATAGCATTCTCGCTTGCTCTTTATCGCTTGCTTTACTTCCTCGTTCCACCATGATGTGTCCTTACTTTGTGGCACACTTCTTTTAGATTCTCCAAGGACTTCTCTTGCCACCTCCTTTATGGTATGATCCATCTTAGTCCAGGTCGAATCTATATCCATATCCTCCATATTACCCGACCAAATAATTGACTATTTTACCCTTACTTGATTATATACCTCTCACAACTTAATTTAAATCACTACATAATTTCACATTATAAAAAATTGAACGTAATTTTCATACTTAAATATCATTTTTATTACTAAATAATGTCTATGAATTATACTTATCTTTATTTATTTTTTTAATCAAAATAAATATAGAGAAGCATGAACATATGAATTGAATATTTTTTAACTTGATAATTATAAATACATACAAAATATAAAAATTAAATATTTTAAAACATATGGCAAAGATATTCATAAAAGTATGAATTGTTAGATCAAAAACTTAGGAGTTAAACACCCTTTTAGTCCTTCACCTATTGAATTTTTTTTTCTTCGTCCCCAACCTAATTTTTTTTTACCTTTTCGTCCTCAATGTATGTATTAATCGGTTTATTTCGTCCTTCCGTCACATTGCCGTTTAAATCTCAGTTAAGTCTAGTGACGTTGCAAGTGATGTCACTCTTTTGGCTTATATGGCATTGTATGTATGAAAAGTTGTTGATGTAGAACTATAAGGGATGAAAGTGTAATATTAAATAAGTACTAAAAAATATATATATATATAATAATTAAAATTAGGAAAATCTCATAAAAAAATAAGAATATTTTGTTCAGAATTTTGTAGTCTTTTTTATATTTCATTGAACATTAATTTTGAATATTAAAAACATGGTGCAATTTATTTTAACAGAAAAATGGTGCAAGATCATATTTCCATAATAATACTATATTTTTAAGAAATTTATATCTTTTTAATGTCTTTTTATATTAATTAATTATATTACATTCTCATAACCACCACTGCACCATCTCACACCCACCACCCACCACCAACCTCCATTTACAAGCACCAATAAGAAAAATACCACCACTAGGCATGGATCCGCCACACAAGAATTCGCCGGATTCCGACCTACCTTCAGTCGCCGCTATCAAAGTCAAAGCTTCCTCATCTCGATTCCCCCTCCGACCACTCCCTTATCCACCAAAACCCCCACAACTGGTGTTCAACTAAAATTGGTATCGCCGTTGATCTCAGCGACAAGAGCGCTTGTGCCGTCAAGTGGGCCGTTCACCAGTACCAAAAAATTAATTGCGTATGAACCCGCAATGCACACGCACAGAACACACGCCCACGCATACATATAAACCGAGATCTGACAATTGCACATACCCAGAGATTAAAAAATCGAGCTGAAATCAATAAGCAGGCAGAGAAGGATAGGCGACGGCGGAAATGGGCGTAGATGAGAGTGAGGCAGGGAAGAGATGTTGGAGAATGGCGGCTTTGCAAGGCGGAGAGCAGCGGCAGTGTTAGATGGTGGGATGGGCATTGAGGAGATGGATGGAGACGAGAGAGACCAGAGAGAGACCAGAGAACTGCAAATATGGCTTTAGGTTTTCTAATTTAATGGGCAAGAAAATTCTTTTAACACCCTTCATGTTTATATAAATACTTTTAAAGTTTAACAGTTTAAAGAATCACAATTCACCCCTTAGAAACTTCCACATAATTCCATACAGCACCTTGTCCTATGTGTACTGCCACGTAGGCCAAACGCATGACATCACTGCGCCACATAATTGGATTTAACGGATAACTGGATGACAATATGACGGAAGGACGAAATAAACCCACTAATACATACGTTGAGGATGAAAAGGAAAAAAAATAGGTTGGGGACGTAAAGGAAAAAAAGTTCAAGGACTAAAAGGGTGTTTAACCCAATAACTTAGTATTCATCAAGATTATGCAAAAAATAAATAAATAAATTTTATTATTTCAAAGTCTTCTCTAATTATAAAGACATAAATAATATAAAAATTAAATATTTTAAAACATATGGCAAAAATATTCATTAAAGTATGAACTGTTCGATTAGTAACTTAGTATTCATCTAGATTATGCAAAAGAAGTAGTAATTTTCATACTTAAATTCATTTTCCATAACAATCTAAATCATTAGACTTATTAATGTGGGCATAGTAAAAACTTAGTCAAAATTAATATAAAAGATATGCATGCTTATATATTTTTATATTATATTTTTTTTTGTCTTATAATAGAAAATAAAGTTAATACAACACTTATGTTTAAAGATATATTTTGTTGGTACTATGTGAAATTCTGTAATGAATTAAAATTAGTTAAATCATTACAAAATCTCAAATAATACTAATATATAGTATATATATTTAAATAAAAGTGTTGTCTTTAAATTTATCCACTTTTACAAGTGTTTTTAATTATCAATATAAAAATATGCATGCTTCTCTATATTTATTTTGAATAAAAAAATGAATAAACAAAAGTATAATTCATTTACAATTATTTATACATAGAAATAATATTTAATGAAAATAGAGAATAAATTTAAATACAACTTGTGTTCATTTTTTTATTATGTGAGATTTTTTAGTGATTTAAATGTAGTTAATGAGAGATATTTAATCAATTAAGGGTAAAATAGTCAATTGATTGATAAAAAAATAGTCACTGAGATGAATCTAAACTTCAAGGGGGGCATTGAGATTTGTCCAAACTTTAGGGGTGGGCACTAAAATTAACCCATAAAAAATGTGACTAATAAAAATGAATCGGAAATAATAATTTACTTCAATTTTCTTTGTGAAAAAAAAATAAAAAAAATTGTGTTATGGCTTCGGAGACGGCCCAACGCTCTCAAAAACCTGGGTGTTATGATTGGCCAGCCCATCTTCTTTACCCGGCTTATAAATAAGATAAGATGACCGATAAATCCCTTACAATCTAGGGTTAACAGCATCAAATAAACCCTAGAAAACAACTCCCTCTTGATTATGGTAAGATTGTCCATTCGAATTTTTTGTTTTCGTTTTGCAAATTTTTTTTTTTTTTTTTTTTTGTAACCTAATTAATCGATTAAAGGGCTGTGATGCAAATGGGGGAGAGTTTTTTTCAATTTCAATGGCTCTGAAAAACCTGCAGGTATTCTGTAGGGTGCCCTGTCATTTTTAAGCCCTAGATTGATAATCAAATGGTATCATAGTACGGGATTTGTGCTTCAAATCATGGGTTTTTTGTTGTTTGATTTGATCTATTCGTCATTCTTATGGCTGTGGATTTCTTCTGCATCTTAACCCTAATTTGACTTTTTATTCACAATTCCGCCTCCAAACGCCATTACATTTCCTTCATTGATTTTTGTGTGGTTTATGTATGTCAAATTGTTTGCAATTAGAGGGTGATTGGCTGGGCAAATGATGAAAATGTCAACTAATTTGGGCTGATTAATTCGTGAAGCACCAAATTCGAGCTTTTTAAAACTGATGCCTACCCCTCATCACTCTTTTATGATTGAATGGATACATGAGAAAATGAAATTGATACTACTTGTCCCAGAAATTTTTTGACTTTTTACGATCAACAAAATTGAATTTTGACAAAACATTGGTGTCAATTTAATTATCACAATAAAATTCTAAAATGTGTTATTGATAAATCACTTAATAATTAATCAATTACAACTTTTTAGAATTTCACTAGAATGATTAGATCGATATTAGTGTTTTGGTCAAAGTTCATTTTTGTTGACTATAAAAAATCAAAATGAGACTATCTTTTTAGGACGGAGTGAGTATAATTAAGTAAAAAGTAGTACCCTACTTAGGGATGGCAATTTGCCGAACCCGAGGGTGATCCGCCCCGAAAAAGTAGGGTTCGGGTTGCAATTTTCATGACCCGAACGGGTTTGGGTCGGGTTCGGGTTTTAATGTTGACCTGTAGTGACCCGACCCGTACCTCCATGTAAAAAGTCAACATACTCCCTCCGGACTCAATTATAAGCAACAAAAGTGGGTTTTTTTTGGACCTAAATATAAGCAATTATAAGGGAATTCAAGACTATTTAATACTCTTTTACCAAAACTGCCCCTATTTAATTATTTATTTTCAAATACAATTGCACATTTATTACACATTTAATATGAGGATATATCAGTAATTTTAACATGTTTTTATTATAAAATCAAGACAATTAACTAACTTAACTACTTTCTTAATAGGTGTAATTTTAGTTATTTTTGCTTATATTTAAGACCGGAGGGAGTATTATGCTAGTTAATCATATTATAATTGTTGTTAAATTTATTTTTATAGTTGTTTGTGAGTGAGGTTTGATGAATTAAAACTAATTTGTATACTCATTCACATTAGGCTTAAACACAAATTAGGCAAAAACAAATATGAGATGGGAAAAATAGATTTTATGCCACTCGGGCCGTGTCGTGTTCGTTTTTGGAGAAACCCGCCCCGTTGCCATCCCTACTCTTACTTACTAAGAGAATGAAAAGTCAGTTTTGATACATTTAGAATGGCTAATCACACCATGTTCTGCAACAAGTCTTAACACCTTGCCTTATGCCTTTGTTAGCCTAAAAGTTTCAACTTGAAGCGGAGCGGTAACCATTGTCAGCATGAACAGTTCATTGGATCACAATGTGGGTATGCTCATATCAATCCCAAACCCAATTGAAGCCAAATGCTTTCCAGCACAATTCTTGCTTGTGACAAACAATGGATGCTACTTGAAGTCGAAGATAACAATAAATGACCTTGGCTATTGTGTTTTTGATCTCTCTCAGGATTTGAAGTGATACTAATAGTCTGAATTCAATATCATTTGAATTGCTGATGACAAGCAGACTGAAAAAATAGAATTCAAGTTACGGTTTTGGATTTTGGGTTTGAGTGTAAGGTGTTTGATGTTTTGCCTGTTAGAAGAGGATGTACACACCATGGGCCTAGTTTGTCAAAGTTGCCAATCATGGTGGAGCAACTATGGCCACCTTGGAGCCATATGATAATAGGGGATTAAGAATTTGAAGAATTGGGTTTCACATATTTTTTGTACGCAAAATGATCTGCATTCTATGTTACCTTATTTCAAACGGATAGAGCATACTATGAAAAAGAAAGTTAGCCTTATTCATTACTTTAGATTTAGCCAAAATATTGTTCACCTGACTTTCATTTGCCACGTTCTTTGTCGTAGTCATCTTTTTCACGTTCTTTCTCATAGTCATAGACATGTTATTAGATGCATTTTATCAAATACGAGAGTAACTATTATTGAGTGTCATCGTGACCTTTATTTTTACAAAGCCAACAACTTGCAGTACAACAACAGCAAATGCAAAAAAGCTTAAACTTCTCCGCGGAAATTCCTAGTTTTTGAAATCTCAATTTCCTCATCACCAAACAAACCTTTCCCCAAAACCCAATTTTCAATCATAACTTGAGAATTCACACCTTGATCAGTAGGCACAAGATGACCAGCACCACTCACCACCACCTGACTCAAACTCCCCCATTTCTGCACATACCCAGCCAGCTTCCCTTCCACCTCCCAAACCTCCCTCTCCGCCTCCAAAAACTGCTCAATCCCTTCCCACTTCATTTTCTTGATCCAAGCCTCAACTGACACCACCCCATCTCTCAAATCACATTGCCCTTGGTACAACAATACTCCAAGACTCTTCTTTAACAAATACTCCACCATGTACTTCACACTCTTCATCACATCTTCGTGCAAAACCGCCCCCACAACGTCGCTGCATTCATCGTAAACAATGGATACGTTTGCTTTCAATGCCGACTTCACTTCTTCGTGTTGCAAAAACTTTGTAACAAGGCTGGTTTTGTAAGGGATTAGTCTTCTGAAATCGTATAATGTGGCTAGTCCGGTCGCGTTTTGTAAAAAGTTTAGTCCCCGATTTCGCGCATTTGTTGCTTCACTCCAGTTACCTTCTTTTACTAATCTTACAGCTTCAACTTGTAGTTTCTCCATTTGGGTTTTTTGCTTTTCATTGATCAAGCCAGAGTAATAAGCATTTAGAGCATGAGTGGCCACTTGGGTGATGGGGTCGGTCAAACCGTTTCCTATAGCTACACCGGCCAAGTTCACCTGACTGGAAGGCGGCAAACGGGCGTTTCTTTTTAGGATGTGGTACCCAATTGCCGGTACATATTTCCCGGCATAACTCTCGCCGGTGATGTAAATTGGACGGGATTTGAATAACGGGCCCGAGGCTATGAATTTTTTGATTGCGGTATACAGATGCTTGGCTACTCCCTTCTGATCTTTTGGGATTTCTTCTATTGTTGAAGCGATACTGAAGCCTACACCAATTGGGTTATCGAGAAAAACAAGGCCGAAAATTCGATTCCAGGAGCCGGAATTGGGCTCGAGCTTGAGGTGTTCGACGTTTTGCTCGACAGAAGAAGACACGCGCCATGGGCCAAGTTCGTAGAAGTTTCCGATCATGGACGAGCAGCCAGGGCCACCTTGGAGCCAGAAGAGAAGTGGGGTTTCGGATATGGACGAAATCGGGGTTTGGGCTTCATAGAAAGTGTAGAAAATGGAGGAGCCGGTGGTGGAATTGACCTTGAGATAGCCGGATTTTGTGGGGAGAGCTGCTTTAGGGAGGAGTGGGGTGGAGGAATCGGCTGATGATATGGGTGGCAGGTGGTGGAAGATGGCGGCGATGAAGAGGAAGAATTTGAGGAAGTTGAAGGAAGGGCGAAGCGTTGTCTCCATTGGAGTGACTGAGAGAGTGGGAGTGGGGGAATTGGCTTATTATTCGCGCGAGATAATGGCGTAAAAAGTTGAGTACTAAAGGACAGAGAATCTTGCCACACCGGCCAGGAAACTTTTACTTGGAGATTTTTTCATATTGTTACTACAACGTCTCTTCCTCTACATCACTAATAACTTATTTATTTAATCAAAATATTACTTTTAAAATACCTGTCAACAAATGTCACCCTTTAAATTGTTCTTCTCTCTCATTAATAAAAAAAGAGTGCTCCCTCCTTCCCCCACCAATGGGTACTTTTGGTCAAATCTACTTGAACTTTGACTAACATTTTAGGCTAAATAATTCATCTTTATAAAAATTTAAAAATAGTTATTGATAATGTTTTTCTATTACTACTTTAGTACCTTTTTAAATTTTTTATAGAGATTAATAATTTAGCATAAAATATTAATCAAAGTTTAAGTTGGTTTGACCAAAAGTGCCATTTGGTATGGGACAGAGGGAGTATGTGTTTAGTTCTCCAATTTAGTACTATTGACTATCAATCCCATATTCTACAAATATATGAAATCAACATTTTTTTTTTAATTTAGTGAACTGAATACCTAATGATAACTGTAGATAGCCCGGGAGAGCCCACTACTTGGCTAGAGCGGTGGAAGAATCCTAGGATGTCTAACTTGTTTTAATTGTAGAGTCACCACCTATGTTATTGAGGAAACATAAGAAAAACCTAAAGAAATACCCTATTTAATATTACGAAACTAGAGATTCGGGAAGAGAAGGGTTCGGGGGTTAGGTGATGGAGTGGGAAGTACTTAATCACACACTTCGCCCCGCTTACGCGGGTCTTGCTATTATTGGTGTTCTAATGGTAAATGTTCTTATTTTAATATGAGAAAAGTGCTAACAATTATATTGTAAAGAAAAGGGGAATCGCAAAAGGGAAATAAAAGAGAATTGTTTTATTATATTAATTCATGCTAAATATTACATTAAGAGAAGAATAATAAATTGAAGTAAGGTTGAAATGTAGGGAGATAACCTTGACCAATTTTAATGTAGTAAAGTGGTCATTTAGTCATGTCCCATTTGATGAGGATTGCATACATTAAAAAGAATAAAATAAGAGAAGAAAATTGAAGTTGTACCTTAAGAAGAGGACTTTCAACTTTGACTTGAAAATAGTAGAGTTTTGATGCTTGAATTGTTGTTGGGAGAATTCTTGTAGAGAGAATTTTTGAGAGAAATGTGTATAGTGTAGTTGTGAAGAAAATTCAAGTCCAAAAGGAGAGTCCTTTCCTAAAGTAAAAAGAGAGGGTTTTTATAGGTAGAAAAGAGAGGAAAAATGGCTTTTCAACCAACAAGAAAATAAATAAAATTAAAATAATAAAGAGAAAATCAAATAAAATAAAGATCAAATATTTGGTTTTAAGGAAAATGCTAGAATATGGGATTTGGGAGTTATGAAATAAGGGGGGATGAACTTGAATGTAAAAAAGAGGTTTTTGTGATCAAGAAAATGGAGGGAAAATGCTGCAATCCGTAACTGTCATAATGGGAGGCGCGCGAGTCCCGCTTTAGGGGCGAGACGCGCGCGTAGCCCACAAGCAGTGCCGGAGGCGCCCGCGGGTGATAAATGACGGAATGACAGAAATGACTCTAAAGTTAACTCTGTTATGCAGTTTAGTCAAAAACTAACGGAATCAGTTAAGAACTTAACCGAAGTAACAGAAATTAACAAAAATAAGTTTAAATAAAAATACAATGTATGCAATCGGGGTGAGAGGTTCAAGGCGGGGTCAGGGTGTCTACAGAGCCCCTCAGCGACGTGGATTGCAAAGCAAAACGCGTCGACGAAAGTAAAACAACCGCCGGTGACATCGACAAGGAAAAATAAAGACTCGATAAAAAGCAGGAATTATTGAAGTTACGAAGGATAGAAATGCGCTCCCTGTGTGAGAGACTTTTGCTGATGAAGGACTGGCGAGATCCGAGAATCCGTCTGCCGCATTTAAAGTCGAGAGAAGACTTGGCGAGATCCGAGAATCCGTTTTCCGTCATTTAAGGTCGAGAGAAGACCTGGCGAGATCAGATGATCCGTTTGCCATCGTTTAAAGTCGAGAGAAGACCTGGCGAGATCCAGGGACCCGTTTGCCATCGTTTAAAGTTGAGAGAAGACCTGGCGAGATCCGGGGACTCGTTTGCCGCCGCTTAAAGTCGAGAGAAGACCTGGCGAGATCCGAGGACCCGTTTGCCGTCGCTTAAAGTCGAGAGAAGACCTGGCGAGATCCGAGGACCCGTTTTCCGTCGCTTAAAGTCGAGAGAAGACATGGCGAGATCCGAGGACCCGTCTTCCACATTTAAAGTCTAGAGAAGACCTTGCGAGATCCGAGGATCCGTTTGCCGCATTTGCTGTGTGCATGTACCTGTTGTGCTTTGCAGATACATGTGCTTGTGTGTGAAATTGTGCTTGTGGTGCTTTGTGATTTGAAAAGCAGATTTGCATGAGAGAGATTTTGAAAGGATAAAGAAATTGATTTTGTGTGCGATGTGATTTGTAAAAAGTGTGAATGATGTTCATACCTTCACTTACCATGGCCGCTTGATTCGGGATGGATTTCTGATGCCGTGGCTTTGACGAAGGATGTCGACACTTTTGATGAAGATGAGTCACTTGTACTTTTGATGGAGTGTCGGTGAGATGACATTCGGGATGATGGGTTGGTCGTGCCAAAAGGCTGCCTACGTATCCCTTGAAGAGAATCAGACCAGCGTAGTTCAAGGCGCTGGGGAAGAAGCTAAGAGCAGAGCAAAATGAAACACATACTTTTTACACAAGTAAGGAGAAAGTTTATTTACAAGAAAAAATAAATCTTTTTGTCGTTTTTTTTTTTTTTTTTTTTAGTTCGTGGGTGAACCATTTTAACCATTGTGTGTTTGTAAAGCCAACCCAATATCAAGTCATGTTCGGTCGAAGTCCGGATTGCCTCGCTTGAATTCTGTTGTCGCTGTTGTGCCCAATGAAGATTGATGTCTAGCCCCAAGTGATTTGTCGATAGCGGGGCTCCAAAAGACTATTGATGCTGAGATGCCAAGGAGTTGTTGATTGTAAAGCCCCTAGAGTGCCTTTGAAGCCAATCTTTGAGAGACTTGCATAGCCCCAAGATGAATCAACCCTTGGCTCATTCAAATAAATCGCCCTTTGTTGTTGACGTGAGCAAGCCCCAAGAGAAGATTATTGATACCAAGCTTCGAGAGATTGTCAAGCGCCAAATGTCATGTACTTGTTGTTTGCGAGCTTGGAGATTGTGGAATGTGAAGACCTCTCTTTCTAAAGCCCCAAATTATCTTGGAATTGGTTCGGAATTGATAGAGATCTCCTTCTTACTCTTACTGGGGAGATGAATAGCCTCATTGTGGTCGGTACCCAAATGGCGGAAAACATATGTCAAATGGGTATGCTTGCTTGAGTCTTCTTGAGTTGAACTAAAGACGGATCTTCGGATGCAACTAGTGCTTGAAGCCCGAGAGCCGCACTTTTTGATTTTGATCTTGGAGAAGGGGGTACTGAATTGCAGAAACATTGGGATTGGCCGAGGCATTTCCCGCTATAACCTTGTTTTGATAGAGTTTAGCATATTGAATCTTTTTCTTTTTCTCTAAGACTTCCTTCATAATCTCGTTGTAAGTTCTAACAAGAATCATCAAATTCATTCATAACATCGGAGCCCTTCGTTCAAACCAAAAGACCTTTGACGTGAATTGCTGAGAGACCCTTTGAAGCTTGCTTGGTTTCATGAAGACTATTCCCCACATTGAATTGTATCGAGTATCGTTGCCCAAAAGATTGTAAATTGTGGAGTCCCAATATTGCCCTTTGCTCGGATTACTGTAATGCCGTAGCCCAAAAGATTGTAGATTGCAAAGCCCCTTGAGATCTTGAGGATGCTTCCAATGTTGCATATGGCTTTGCTATGGCCATTGTTGGGAGGTGACGTGAATTGCTTCTTGTTGAGGGAGACTTTTAAACTTGATTGTATCCCCTAGAGTGCCACCATTGATTATAAGTGGAGCAAGAAAGGCCTATCCTTGATTGGGGGAACAGGCGCGAGCACTCATGACAATGAGGCTTTTCGACATTCCCTTTGAGAGACTTTGAGGATAGTCTCACACATCTTTCTTGAGCGTAGCCCCTAGAGCTCATTAAATGTCAAATGAAGCATAAGAAGCTCTCATTCTTGAGTCACACAGCCCCTAGGGCGTCATCGTTTGTTGAGCAAAGCAAGAGACTCGTCCTCGTGTGGGGAACAAACATAAGAGGACATGTCAAGAGCTACTCCATTCTCGCGAAGCCTTCTGTCATACTTTAGGGGCACATGCTTGAAGAAGCTTGAAAACTGAGTTACATGTTGTTGCTACTTGTGATCCAAACCAATTGACTCACTGGGGACTATTTGTGCAACCTCGTACCCCTCAATAATGGGCCCATTCTCGGACGGATCTTGGTTACTATGGGGCTTCTTTCATATGAACCCCAAAATGCACATTGTTGGAAAAAACTCTTACTTTAATAACCCCAAACAACCTTTGATTGTGGCATGCCTTATCGATCCCTTTGCAATTCCAGAGTAGACTCGGTGGGGAATTGACAAACAACCTTTGATTGTGGCATGCCTTATCGATCCCTTTGCAATTCCAGAGTAGACTCGGTGGGGAATTGACTTGCTGGAGAGATTCAATGCAGAACTTGTGTAGTTGTCTTTTTTAGAGGCCGGGGATCTCCATTTCTCTTTCCCTTCTCTCTCTCACTCTTTCATCATTTTTTTTATGACGCACCCTGTTTTTTGCCTAGACCGCCCTTTTGGGTTTTCAATCTAGCGGGCATCTCTTTTGCGTCTTCATTTTTTTTACTCAGTTAATAAGGAAGTGTGCATTGACTCTAGCTGAGGATGAGAGACATGTGATTTTGCGGTGGAGACCTTTTGGTCACTAACGATGAGTGACATTGACTTAACTAGGGAAGTAGCCCCTAGTATTGACTTCATGTATTTATATATATTTTTTGAATGACTCACGAAGGCAAGTAAGTCATTAAGAGAGAAGAAAAGGAAAGCCCCAATTTGATTGCAAGAAACTGGGAGTATCGCTGAAAGATAAGAAGCCCATAGACTCAACAAGGAACGTGAAATGATTTCAAATCTAGGAAAGTTGTTCAATCTTGAGGTGATTAATTCATTGGCAAATGACTCGTACAAAGATGTCTTGACAAGTTCGAGATAAAGGCCGATCACCATAACGCATTAGGGCTAAACATATCTTCTTTCTTGCATGAGACCGGACCCGAAGGTTGCCTACGTTCCTCCAGTGTAGAGGCTCAGGTCACCGTAGTTCTTGTAAATATTCCATTCTTCGTGATGGTTGCTTCGTCCTTCGTTTGGTGGATGATGATGATCTTGTACTTCTTTGATTGAGGGGGATTTTTTTTTTTTTTTTTTTTTTGTGCTCTAACTTTTGCCTAGGTTGTTTTGAAGATTCAACCTAGCGAGTTTTTTTTTTTTTTTAAATCCCCTTTGTAAACTTTGTTTGATGTTGCTCCATGGTTGTAGTTCCACCTTGCTTGATGTCTTGGATTTGTCATTGATGTTTTCGCCTTCGTCACGATGTTTAGCCCCTAGGCGTTCAAGTGATGGCCTTCGTTCCAAAACTCGTTTAGACATCTTTTCATCATTTTGCCAAGAATTAAATTGAACAACTTGGAAGAGTCTATGAGGACAAGAACAACTTTTATTTGATAATTGACTCAAAATTTCAACATATCTGGGAAGTAAGAAAACTTAATGCACACATAAAAGGACTTTGATATATTTTTTTTAATCCTATTTCTAGGTAGAGAAAGAGAGACGGCGATTGTTGCTGTCGTAGCCTTCCTTGTTGTTGTAGTCCTCCCATTTCAAACCCAAGTCATTCCTTGTTTTACGGTTGCTCTTCACCCATGACAAATTCACCATTATCGATCAAATCTTGGATGATGTTTTGGAGAGTGAAGCACTTCTCGGTAGTGTGGCTACTATGCTTGTGGTAGTTGCACCATTCATTATGTGCATGATTTTTTCGTATCCCCTTCGGCTTGTATCCATCTAAAGGCTTAACCTTTCCATTTGCTTCCAAGGCTTCAAATGCTTCGGCTTGGGTTACTCCTAGGAGAGGAGTGAAAATTCGGTTGTGGGTGGCACCTTTTTTACTTTTGAGGGACGAGCCACTTGAGCATGTTTTACCATTGACTTTTGCCTTGTTGTCGGTGCATTCTTGCAAACGGGCCTTAAGTTTGGACACTTCTTCCTCGTGAATTCTCCTCTCAAGATCAAAACGGGCTTGCCACAAATCGTCTTTGCGTCGGACATCCTCGACAAGTCCATCCATTTGTTCCCCCATGGCTCTTATTATGTTGAAAAGCCTTTCGTTGGACACGGAAATGTTCTCACCCTTGATGTTGTTGCCGTTGGAAGCCATTGGACCTATTGAAAGAGCACGGTTGATCTTATATTGGCCCACAAACACCTTTTGAATAAAATAATTTGACCCTCAAACAAGAAAATGACTCAACCACATAAAGAAAAAGATTTTTTTTTTTAATAAGTCGGAGGGACGGAGTCCCTTTTGGGGTTTCTAGAAAAATAGTGAAATCGTCACACTAGTATATAGACCTTCTCGTGGTTCCATATACTCATTGGATTCCACCACGCTTGTGATACATACATGTGACGGGATTAAACTAAATTAATGTCATAAAGCATACATGCGGGGACGGAGTTTTATTTCGTCCATAATAACCACTTGGGGACGGAGTTTTATTTCGTCCATAATAACCACTTGTTTCTCTTGGAAGCGGCATGTATGATTTGATGACATTAGTTTAGGGAAATCTCGACACATGAAAAACCGACTTAGTCACGGAGTGTTAGACCTTAACTAGAATTGTGTTGGCTTGTGCTCGGCTAATGAGAGGCTTAAGGTCACCCCCGGCATGTAGTCATGAACTACGCCATGGGCTGAGGTTTACCGCTTCGAGAGAGTCAAGGTCGGGTGGAGCTTGAAACTCTCTAGGACGGGCCTCGACGGGTTTGGGGTTATGAACTTGTGCGACTCGATAGTGAGCAATTCATAGGAATATGTGCATGTAATGTGAGGTCAAGCCAAGTGACATATATATATATATATATATATATATATATATATATATATATATATATATATTATCTTTTATTTTTTTAAAAAAGGAAAAGAAAAAACAAATAAGCACATATTTACAACTTTCGAATCACCCGTGTGACCGATAAAATAAACAGAAAGTAAAAGAAGTTATGTGCAGGCCCGGTGCCCACACACTATCAAAACTGTTAATTCTGTTCACTGTTCTGTTTCTGGAGAATTGCCCAGAAGCGCGTGCATTGGGCAGAGAGAGTGGGAAGCGCGCGCCTCCGAGCGAGAGAGGCCGAGGCGCCCGATTTTGGGCAGTACCTGCAAGCTCATGGGTTCAAGGGATTGCCTTGACCCTAAATATAAAATTCCTTCCCCTACAGAAATTGTTAGCACAGAAACATGAAATGGAAGGACAAGAAGGAAGGCGGCGATTCTGGTAATTGTGGTCGGACGCGCGCGCTTTAGGCCAAGAAGGCCAGAGGCGCGCGCTTCCAACCCTTTTTACCAGAATGCCCAGAAAACAGAATAAAAGAACACCGAAAGCGGAAACGCAAGTTTAACCCTCTAAGTATGTCCCCAGGGGAGTCGCCACTTTAGATACCCCGGGAGATCCCACTGCTTGTCTAGAGCGATGGAAGGATCCTAGGATGTCTATTTGATTTTAATTGTAGAGTCGCCACCTATGTTATTGAGGAAACATAAGAAAAACCTAAAGAAATAGCATATTTTAATACTACGAAACTAGAGATTCGGGAAGAGAAGGGTTCGGGGGTTAGGTGACGGAGTGGGAAGTACTTAAACACCCACTCCGCCTAGCTTACGCGGGTCTTGCTACTATTGGTGTTCTAATGCTAAATGTCTTTATTTTAATATGAGAAAAGTGCTAACAATTATATAGTAAAGAAAAGGGGAATCGCAAAGGGAAATAAAAGAGAATTGTTTTATTATATTAATTCATGCTAAATATTACATTAAGAGAAGAATAATAAATTGAAGTAAAGGTTGAAATGTAGGGAGATAACCTTGACCAACTTTAATGTAGTAAAGTGGTCATTTAGTCATGTCCCATTTGATGGGGATTGCATACATTAAGAAGAATAAAATAAGAGAAGAAAGTGAAGTTGTACCTTAAGTGTTGGGAATTTGGTGGTACCCCGTTGCAATTTAGATCAAGAACAATAAAACCCACAAGCACAATATAAGAGAATCACACACACAAGAACACAAGAATTGTTTACCCGGTTCGTTCAACACATGAACTACGTTCGGGAGCAATTGCCAAGTCAATATATTATTAGACACCTTCTAATATGTTGCTACAATATGTTCTAGGTCGTATCTATGCTTATATAGCAGTACAAGAAAGATCTAAATCAATTAAGAAGAGATTGTGTCAAAATAGGAAACAAATCAGCCCAGCCGGCATACCAAGCGCCCGCCTGTATCCACCCAGGCGCCCGCTTGAATTTATTTCCTCAGGCGTGCCAACGGACTGCCTGCTAGAGCGCCCGCTTGGCCCTAGGCAGGCGCCCGCCTGGTCCTCCGCCCAGAACTCCTCCTTCGGTTTGAACCCTTTTTGATCTCCACCAACTCCCCCGACTTAGACTCCTTTTCTTCCTCGTAGTTTAGGACTCCAATCCTAACAATCTCCCACCTGGAGACTAAACTCATAAGCATAGAAACACCCATCAACTCCCACCACGGAGTGAAACCTTCGAACACATTTTACCCCCATATTGACTTGACATTACCGAGCCTCCCGCTCAAGTACTAAGGCGAGTTGAAATCAAGCGACGTTTCAACCTCTCCGTGTTAGATAGTTCTTGCCTCCCCAAATCAGCTTCTACCTTGATTTCTCTCCGCAAGTCTAACTTCGCCTTCTCCCTCCAGACCCACCTTCCTCACAATGCTTCCCCTTGAAACTTGGGCACACCTTGTTTCTTGCATCGTCTTCTCTTGGTCTGAACACGCTCTCTGTTAGGGCACTTAGACTTCCACACCACGTTGATCAACTTTGTGTCCCTCTCCCCCTAACATACCGTTTCTTGATGTCTCTCCTTTCTACACCAATAGACCGGTTCTTTATCCTCTTGCTCCCACCCGAGCGAATGTCGACATTGTAGGTAGAGTACAACATCTTCTCCTTAGCTATCACCTTAGCTCCTTTTGTGACTTCCCAAGACCCACCAGTGAAGGTCACACCATACCCTTCATCATCAAGTTGTCCCATGGAAATCACCCTCCTTCTCAAGTCCGGAACATGCATCACATCGTGCAATTATAAAACAGCCCCGTTAGGTGTCTTCATCATCACATCCCCCTTACCTTTGATCTTCAATGGTTGATCATCACCAAGATAGACAACACCAAAATCTCCAGTTTTATACCGCTCCATTGTTTCTGCATCCCCACTAGCATGACAAGAAGCTCCAGAATCCAACACCCAATCTTCACCTGACTGCTCCTCTCCTAGGATTAATACATCCTCGTCATTCATCATGTGTGCATCACCATCCTTATCCGGACAGTCATAACTGATATGACCCATCGTGCCACAATTGTAGCACTTGACCGGCTTTTTCCCCTTTTTCAGTCCTCCCCTTCCCCTTGTTCTCTCCAACCTAAGTGCAGCCCCATCTGCGGAAGATTTTCCCCTTTTCTCTTTCCTTCTCAACTCCTCTTAAAGGATGAGATCTCTAACTTCCGTATACGCCAATGGTGTTTTCGACGTACTAATCATTGTGACAGTTACCTCCCAACTATTTGGCAACGATTTTAGTAGAAAACATGCTAACACTTCATCGGAGAAAGTAATATCAACACTTTTCAATTGGTCTACCATACCTTTGAAACTGCCGATATGACTCGCTGCTGTCTGCCCCTCCGACATCTTCGCATTCGCAAACCTCTTTATCAAATGCACCTTATTGATATTAGACGGATTCTCATACATGTCTGACAGCATCTGTAGCAACCCCACCATTGTCTTGGCCTCCATCGCGTTCCGTGCAACGTCGTCGGTTAGAGCGCTCCTTACCGCTCCTAACGCCTTCCGATCCAACGTCTCCCAATCCCCTTGTGACATGTCTTCGGGTTTCTCTTTTAAGGGTTTATGAAGATCTTTACAATAAAGGTAATCTTCAACCCTTGTCCTCCAAAACGTGAAATTCACACTGTAGATACCCCGGGAAACCACGGCTTGGCTAGAGCGGTGAATTAACCTAGGATGTCTACTTGATTTTAAGAGTCGCCACCCACGTTTTTAGAGGAACGCGAGAAAACCTAAAGAAAGCTAATTTTTGTACAAAAACCAGAGATTCGGGAGAGAAGGGTTCGGGGGTTAGGTGACGGAGTGGGAAGTACTTAAACACCCACTCCGCCCCGCTTACGCGGGTCTTGCTACTTTTGGTGTTCTAATGTTAAATGTCATTCAATAAAAAGTGCTAACAATTAAAGTGAAAAGAAAGGGGAAAATAAAAGAGAAATAAAAGAGAATTGTTTTATTTATTAATTTATGCTAAAGATTACATGTAACAATTATACTAAACAATTACATTAAAAAATTGATAGGAAATTAAAGTAGAGATTGAAATGTAGGGAGATGACTTTGACCAACTTTAATGTAATAAAGTGGTCATTTGGTCATGTCCCATTTGGTGGGGATTGCATACATCTAAAAAGACATAAATAAAATAGAAGAAGAAGAAATGTACTTTTAGAAAAGAGGACTTCAAACTTTGACTTGGAGTTGTTGTAGATAAATTGTTGTGTAGAAATTTGTGAAGAGTTTAGTTGCTAGAACTCTTGTTGGGGAAATTTATGTAGGGAGAATGGTGTAGAGTTTGTGTAGGGAGAAAGTTCAAAGTTCAAGGTCCCTTTCTAAGGTAAAAATGAGGGGTTTAAATAGGTAGAAAAGAGAGGAAAATGTGGTCTTTCAACCAATAGAAAAATAAAGAGAAATAAAATAAATAAAAGAAAATCAAATAATAAATAAAAGAAATATTTAGTTTTCGGGAAAAAGCTAAGAATATGGGATTGGGAGGTTACAAAATAAAAAGGGGTTAATGCTAGATTAAGACATGTGATAAAAAGATGTTTTTGATTCTAAAAATGGAGGGAAAAGGCTGCAATCCGTAACAGTCAAAGTGGGAAGCACGTGAGTCCGGCCTATGGGACCAAACGCGCGCCCGCCCCATGACCATTACGGGAGGCGCCCGCGGGTGAAAATAACAGAATGACAGGATGACTCTAAAAGTTAACTCTGTTATGCAGTTTAGTCCAAAACTAACGGAATCAGTTAGGAACTTAACGGAAGTAACCGAAATTAACAAAAACAAGTTAAATAAAAATACTATGTATGCAATCGGGGTGAGAGGTCCAAATCGGGGTGTCTACACACACCGTTGATTTCTCGATTGAGTTCTTCATCTTGATTGCTTCACAAAGTCCCCAAGAACGTGATTCAAAATTAATCAACTAATGAAACTTTGAATCCTCCTAACCAAAGCTCTTGATACCAGTTGTTGGGAATTTAATGTTACCCCGTTGCAATCTAGATCAAGAACAATAAAACCCACAAGCACAATATAAACACATGAACTACGTCCGGGGGCAATTGCCAAGTCAATATATTATTAGAAACCTTCTAATATGTTGCTACAATGTGTTCTAGGTCGTATCTATGCTTATATAGCAGTACAAGAAAGATTTAAATCAATTAAGAAGAGATTGTGTCAAAATAGGAAACAAATCAGGCCAGCCGGCATACCAAGCACCCGCCTGCATCCACCCAGGCGCCCGCTTGAATTTATTTCCCCAGGCGTGCCAACGTACTGCCTGCTAGAGCGCCCGCTTGGCCCTAGGCAGGCGCCCGCCTGGTCCTCCGCCCAGAACTCCTCCTCCGGTTTGAACCCTTTTTGATTTCCACCAACTCCCCCGACTTAGACTCCTTTTCTTCCTCGTAGTTTAGGACTCCAATCCTAACATTAAGAAGAGGACTTTAAACTTTGACTTGAAAATAGTAGAGTTTTGATGCTTGAATTGTTGTTGGGAGAATTCTTGTAGAGAGAATTCTTGAGAGAAATGTGTATAGTGTAGTTGTGAAGAAAATTCAAGTCCAAAAGGAGAGTCCTTTCCTAAGGTAAAAAGAGAGGGTTTTTATAGGTAGAAAAGAGAGGAAAAATGGATTTTCAACCAATAAGAAAATAAATAAATTAAAATAATAAAGAGAAAATAAATAAATTAAAATAATAAAGAGAAAATCAAATAAAATAAAGATCAAATATTTGGTTTTAAGGAAAATGCTAGAATATGAGATTTGGGAGTTATGAAATAAGGGGGGATGAACTTGGATGTAAAAAAGAGGTTTTTGTGATCAAGAAAATGGAGGGAAAATGCTGCAATCCGTAACTGCCATAATGGGAGGCGCGCGAGTCCCGCTTTAGGGGCGAGACGCGCGCGCAGCCCACAAGCAGTACCGGAGGCGCCCGCGGGTGATAAATGACGGAATGACAGAAATGACTCTAAAGTTAACTATGTTATGCAGTTTAGTCCAAAACTAATGGAATCAGTTAGGAACTTAACCGAAGTAACAGAAATTAACAAAAATGAGTTTAAATAAAAATACAATGTATGCAATCGGGGTGAGAGGTACAAGGCGGGGTGTCTACAATAACATTTCTTCTGAAACAAATAAAATTTAAAAGAGACTAAAACAATGCAAAACAATGTAAATGAAAATGTTTAACTAAAACAGAAGCATTTTGTGGGGTACATTTGAAAATGAAAGATTAAACATTTGTATAAAAGTAGTAAAAAGCCACAAATGAAAATTATCACAAAGACAAAACTAAAAAGTAAAAAAAAAATTAGAAAAACAAAACCCAAAACTATAGCGAAACACGCAGGCATTGGAGGCATTTTTCGCTCTTTTCATCAGGTTGTTGTATCGGTGGTTTTCAATTGGATGGATGGACTTCAAATGTAGTTGCTGAACAATGTGCTATTCAAGAAGGTCTTCAACAAGCCTTAGCTAGGAACATCACCTGTACTTTACATGTAGAGACAGACTCACATGCATCTTTCAAACTCTTATGCAGAGGCATGAAGGATCGGCATCAAGTTGTAGGACTTATAAGTGATTGCCAGCTGCTGTTTCGACAGTTTTAAAGACGACTATGGCTTTCCTTTGCGTATCGAGAGGCAAATGGAGTTGCTGACTGCCTAGCTAAGACATCAGCTTCCATAATTTGTTTGGACTGCTCCTTTGTAATCCCACCCTCCTTTGTTTATCCGAGTCTGAGTCTGTATAGGGATAGCATTGGGGCTAAACAGTCTAGGGAAGTATCATCTATTGTGGATCAAACCATGCTTGTAATATAACTTTGTACATATTTGTGTTTTAATACATTTACTTGTTGGCTAAAAAAAAACAAAAACAAAAAAAAGAAAAACAACATTGTTTGGGGATAAAAACTGCACTGTTTTTTCAACATGATGAAGAGTTCTGCTTGCCTTGAATCATCCTGAAGAGTTCTGCTTGTCTTAAGAACATCCTGCATCCTGAACCTACAAGTTGCCGTTATATGACTTACAGGTATCTTTGCTTATTAATTTTGTTTTATTTGGATAATGTTTCATCTCCTATTTTTCATGAACACAAAACAAATAGTGGGACACGACTCACAAAGAACATGTGACCAAATTGAGACTCAAAGACCAAGTCTAAGGATGACTCTTATCAAATGGGAATTGACTAACAAACTTCCCGAGAATCATGGCCTTGTTAGCTAGTTTGTTATGATTCCTTTAGTATAAATAGTTCACGCAAATCATGTAATGCACACAACACACTTGGCTATTTACTTTTGAGCAATACTCTTACTTGTTTCATTGTTCTTCACCATTACTAATAAAATTCCATCTTTGAGGTTTTATGCCGGCGAACAAGTTGTTCAAGGGCTTTCCTCGTTAATTATTTTGTTACTTGTTCCTGAATCCTTTACAATTTCATTCCATAGTACCCAATTTCGTTTCTTGAAGTTAGATTGCAAAATTTGACCAAAACAATTTGGCGCCGTCCGTGGGAAACTTTGGTCTTATAATTGTCAAAGGAATTTGAGATGTCGACTGCATTGTCTTCAACCATGACATCAGTTGGTTTGATGGCAACTATGGAGACAATCCCAGCCTCATCAGCCGTGATATCTTCAACTCAGAGCATTGGAGGTGTCTCAAGACCAATCCAAATTCAGGATGGATCATCCACTGCTGCAAATCAAGAGATCCCTATTGACATCGCTTCCAACTTGACGTCCATGCTGCGTGAAGTGAGGAACCAGATTCAAGTTCAGAATGATACCTCCACCATGCTGATGAATCAAGTTTCCAGGTTGCAGCGCGAGGTGACTTCTCTTCAAGGTGGTATATGGGCGGTGCAGCAGACCAGCTTGCCTAGCATTTTCCAGTCTATTGCTCCAACTGCACCTTCCAATCTGTACTCTCCATATCAACCCAGAAGGCTTACTTTCGGGAGTGACATTGCTGGATCATATGGATTTGGTGGGATCACGCCAACTACCAACATGACCACCAACAGCACGATAGTCAATCCTGAAACTATTACTCCAACCTCAGCAACATTTGTGACTCCTACTTTTATGGCGACAGGGAGTCTTAACCCTCAAATTGAATTCGATTATCTTAATAATTGTCAATTTTCTATTGCTAACAATGATGCAGGTAGCTTGCTTAGCCATCAAATGTAGGAGTTGAAAGAATTAGTCATGAGTGTACCATGGATGACTATGCCACACAACCAGGCGTCTCCAACATGTTATAATGAATCTTGCTTCGCTCCAGCCATAGCCAACGTGGTCATACCAAAGAAGTTCAGTCCACCCCACATGAAGCAATACGATGGGATGACGGACCCAGCTGAACATGTTGCATTGTATCAGGAGAAGATGGATGTGATCCTCATTCCACCCCAGTTTAAGGAAGCATGCTTTTGCAGGGGATTTTGTTCAACTCTTACAGGAGCAGCTTTGAGATGGCTCATTAGCCAACCTTTGGGTTCCATTGGATTATATGCTCAACTTATCAACATGTTCACTAATCAGTTTTCATGTAACAGGGTGTTTGAGAAACTGACAAGTGATCTATACAGGGTGGCCCAGCAACCTGACGAGCCACTTAAAGACTACCTGAGCAGGTTCAACAGGGAGGCGGCGAACATCTCCAACCTAGACACTGTAACTGCGATTGAAGCCTTCAGGATGGGACTTAAGAAGGACTCTCCTTATTATGATGACCTAGTGATGACACCATGCAAGAGGCTGGATGAGATCAGAACCAGAGCTTCCAAATTCATCAGGCTGGAAGAAGACAAGTTGCTCCAAGATAAAGCAACCAAGAAGAATGCGACCCCAGAACATTCTAGTGGCAGAACAGATTCATCCCATTCTGGTGGCAAGATGGAAACATCTCATGCCAGATCTAATAGGGGTAAACCCTACTCTAAACCCGACTCTTTTAGAATTCATGTTGTTGATGATAATGATGAGGATGATGATTCTTCCTATCTTAGAATTGATAACTATTGTTTCTCTGTTGGTATTGTAGGATTGATCAATGACATGGAAAATCTGGGTGAGAAAGCAAGATGGCCCAAGAAGGAAGACAAGACTTCGATTTGGAAAGATAAGTCCAAGTGGTGCGCCTATCATGAAGACTTTGGGCACACTACTGAGAATTGTATTGCACTCAGGAAGGATATCAGCTACTTGTTGTCCATAGGTCTCCTCAAAGAACTACTTGGTAGAAGGCATGGACGCACTAAAGATCTTGATGGCAACCAGGAGAAACAACCTGAGAATCCACCACCTCATCCACCTCCAACCAGAGTGGTCAATATGATCAGTGGTGGCTCAGATATCTGTGGTACAACATATTCAGCAGCCAAGCATCGTGCTGCAGATACGAAGGAAGACAGGTCTTATTTGCCTTCAAGATCTGTCAACAAGGCGAAGGGGCAGGAAATCTCTTTTGATGAGGATGATAGGGTCAACATCCAGGATCCACATCATGATGCCTTGGTAGTGAGTCTTCAAGTTGCAAACTGTTTGGTGAGACGCATCTTGATTGATAATGGAAGTTCAGTTAACATCGTGACAACTGATGGTTTAAAAGGAATGGGCATCCCACTTGAGAATGTGACTAAGAATTCATATGTCTTGGTTGGATTCAGTGGTGAGACAAAGCAAACGTTTGGGGAGATTACTTTCCCAGTATATGTTGAAGGGATTAATTCTATGGAGAAGTTCTGTGTGATAGAATGTCAGTCATCTTATAACATCCCTGGGAAGCCCATGGATTCATAACGTGAAAGCTGTACCTTCAACTTACCATCAGTGCCTCAAGTTGCCAACACCTTGGGAAGTAGTCAAGGTGTCAGGAGATCAGCAGCTAAGGAATGTTATAAGGTGTCCATGAAGGCAGCAAGCAGTCCTAGGCAAGCATATCAATTACAGAGAAAGGCACGGGATGTACGTGAAGCTGCAGAGTTTGATATTAAGGAGGTGTAACTTGATCCTTCTAATCCCGATGTCAAAATTCTTATAGGCGCAGACTTACCTCCTGATATAGAAGGAGAGATCATTGAGTTTCTGAGGAGCAGGATGAAGTGCTTTGCCTGAAAGCGTGAAGATATGACTGGAATCAGCAAGGATGTTATCACCCACAAATTGAATATTGACCCAAATGCCAAGCCTGTCCACCAGAAAAGAAGGAAATTTGCTCATGAACGCAATCAGATTATCAGAGAAGAAGTAGAGAGGTTGCTAAAGTCCAAGATGATTAGAGAGGTTGAATATCCTAAATGGTTGGCCAACGTGGTGGTTGTAGAGAAGAAGAATGGGAAATGGCGAGTCTGTATGGACTTTACAGACTTGAATAAGGCGTGCCCTAAGGATCCGTTTCCCTTGCCTCACATTGATGCCCTAGTTGATGCAACAGCTGGCCATGAGGTCTTGACGTTTATGGATGCTTCTTCAGGATTTCAACAGATTCAGATGGAACCTTCAGATCAGGAAGACACGGCGTTCATTACTCCAGATGGTATATATTGCTTTATTGCCATGCCTTTTGGATTGAGGAATGCAGGGGAAACCTACCAGAGACTAGTCAACATGATGTTCAAGAACCAGCTTGGAAAGACTATGGAAGTATACATTGACGACATGGTGGTGAAGTCTAAGTGTATTGAAGATCATGCTCGAGATCTAAAGGAAGCTTTTGACATCCTGGAGGCGTTCAGCATGAAGCTGAACCCATCAAAATGCAACTTTGGTGTTAAGGCTGGAAAGTTCCTTGGCTACATGGTGACCAAGAGGGGAATTGAAGCAAGTCCAGAACAGATCAAAGACATCATCAACTTAGAGTCTCCAAAGAGTATTAAAGAAGTGCAGAGGATCACAAGCAAAGTTGCTGTTCTAACCAGGTTCATCTCTAAGTCGTCTGATAGATGCAAGTTGTTCTATGACGTGCTGAGGAAAAACAAATTGTTCCAGTGGACAGAAGAACATGAAGCAGCCTTCAACCGGCTTAAAGATTACTTGGCGACTCCACCTCTACTTTCCAAACCAGAAACAGGTGAAGCTTTGTACCTGTATCTCTCAGTATCAGAAAATGCAGTCACCGCAGTCTTGGTAAGAGAACAAGATGGAACACAACTCCCTGTTTATTATGTAAGTAAGTCTCTTTTAGATGCGGAAACCAGGTACTCCCATCTTGAGAAATCTGTTCTTGCTTTAATAACTGCTTCTATTAAATTGCGCCATTATTTTGAATTTCATCCTATTATTGTGAGGACTAACTATCCTGTCAGGAACGTGATGAGAAAACCTGAGATGTCAGGCAGGATGGCAAAATGGTCTGTGCAACTTAGTACATATGATATTCAGTATGAAGCAAGGACTGCGATCAAGTCACAAGCCCTAGATGACTTTGTGGCAGATTTCAGTCCCAACCTTCAACTGAAGTTGAACTCGAAGTCCAACAACTTGAAGGTTCAGACTCTCCTAGATTTTGGACACTTTTTACAGATGGAGCATCAAATACAAGGGGCACAGGTTTGGGCATAGTCTTGAGATCCCCCCAAGGAGAACTGATTCAACAAGCTATAGCTTGTGAGTTCAAGGCGACCAATAATGAGGCTGAATATGAAGCCCTCATCATGGGTTTGGTTACTTCTTTAAGTTTGTATGTTAAATGTCTCAATGTTTATAGTGATTCCTTATTGTTGGTTAACCACTTCAATGGATCTTATACAACAAAGAATAGTAGGATGTCAAGTTATCTGCAGCATGTTAAATCCTTAGCTGGACAATTCGAAGAATTTACTTTCCAACAAATCCCAAGGGATGAGAATGCTGAAGCTGATGCATTGGCCAACCTAGGATCAAGTTGCAGGAGTATGTTGAACACTGCCATACCTATAATCCACATCTTGCATCCTGCAATTGATCAACCTGAAACAAACCAAGTTGATGACCAACCTGATACATCAATTAGCTTCTAAAATGAAGAGGCATCTTGGACACTGCCCATAATAACATTTCTGCAGGATGGAACAGTGCCACAAGGTGTCAAAAATGCAAAAGATTTCAGGATAAAGGTATCCAGATTTATATTAATCGATAATGTACTATTTCGTAAGTCATTTACAGGTTTGTACATGAGGTGCCTAGAGCCACAACAAGATGAACAAGTCTTAAGAGAGCTACATGAAGGTGAATGTGGTAATCATTCTGGGGGCAAGTCGCTATCCTCCAAGGCATTGAGAACATGATATTATTGGCCAACTATGCGCCAGGATGCAATTAATTATGTTCAGAAATGTGATGCTTGTCAGAGACATAGCAACATCCTGCACCAACCTGCCGAACCACTTCATCCTATACTATCACCTTGGCCCTTCATGCAGTGGGGAATGGACATCGTTGGAAAGTTTCCTACGGCACCTGGGGGTAAAGTATTTATGTTAGCCTTGACTGATTACTTCTCAAAATGGATCGAAGCTGAAGCCTTTGTCCAAGTTAGAGATAAAGAAGTGATTTCATTCTTGAAGAGAAATATCATCAGCAGGTTTGGAGTCCCTTCAGAAATTTTTTGTGATAATGGTTCTCAGTTCATCAGCAAGAAGACCCAAGACTTCTGCACAAGGTGGGGAATCAAGCTGATTACTTCTACACCGGTACATCCTCAAGCTAATGGTCAAGCAGAATCAAGCAATAAGTTGAATGTGAACAACTTGAAAAAATGTTTAGATCAAAAGAAAGGAAGATGGGCTGAAGAGTTGCCACTAGTACTATGGGCAGGTAGGACAACTCCTAAGAATGCAACCGGCCAAACTCCCTTCTCATTGGTTTATGGGACTGAAGCTGTAATTCCAGTAGAATTTTCTATCCCAACAGCTAAATATGGTTTAATAACTCCAAAGGACAACCAGATAATACTTGCAGAAGATCTTGATACTATTGATGAACTAAGAGATTTGGCCAAGATCAGGATGGCGGCCTATCAACAGAGAATTGCCAAGTCTTACAACAAGAATGTGCGCATTAGGAGATTTCAAGTTGGAGACATGGTGCTCAGAAAAGTTTTTCAGAACACAAGGGAACTGAATGCAGGCAAACTTGCAGCCAAGTGGGAAGGTCCATACCTTGTTGATGCAGAAGCTGGTAAAGGTGCATATTGGCTTTCCACCTTGGATGGCATTAGAATACCAAGAAGTTGGAATGCAGTCAATCTTAAAGCTTATTACATGTAAGTTGTATCTTGTCCATTCAATTTCAAAGATCAGGTATGATTTATTTGAGCTTTATTTCAATTTTGTTATTTTAAATTATTAATCTTTCTTGAAACACTTACTGACTTAAGCATCTGAGGGGTGTTAGCCAAGCTAACACCCACCCCTAACATGTGTTTGTTTTGCAAGGCAATTCAAAATTCCAACACAGGTCAACTTGGTCAATATGTTCAGACGAATTATCAGAGACAACAACTTGGACTGTTCAAGATGAAATCAGTTAAACTTGCTGACATCATGCTGGATGAAAGCCTAACTTATACGAATGTTCAAGTAAGCATCTTAATGTTAAATCTTATGCTTCATTTTCTGAAGTTTGTACTAAGATTCTAAAGGTTTTCACCTTTCAAAGGTTTAAAGATTATACGTCTTTCTTAAAGTTTAAGGTTCATACACCTTCGCCCGTGCGCATGTTTTTCACATTTGTCTAAGTTGTAAGTTGGCCAGTGTATTTATTACATATTGATTACCATCTTGCACTTAGACAAATTGTGAACTCAAGCCATTTACAATTGGCTGTAACATTAACGTGTTACCAAAGAAAAAAGTTTAAAAGATTCAAACATCTTTTCATTCCTACTGTTAGCATTAACATGTTACATCTTGCATTTTAGAAGTCAACTTCAACAAGTTGCATCTATATTTCTACCTTACCCACGTTACCAAAATGTAGTGTCCTGGGAGGTCAATCATTTTTACAACCATGATAACCAAAGAAAGTTCAACAAACTAAACTATTTTAAACTAAACCATTCAAAAAGTCTAACCCATGCTATCACAAGACATGAGTTGACCACAATGCAACATGAAGGTTGTCCAAACAAAAACCATTACATCCTAAATTATCTAATTGTTTACGAGGACATCCCCCTCGTTGATAAAACCAAAAACATAAAAACAAATTGTTTTAACATCTTACCCTGCAGGACAAGCGAAAATAGAGAATTACCTTTCAGGTGGCTCCATCAAACTTTTTCTCCTGGTTCTCGCCAACCTGTTCTCCCTGATCAGCAATGGGAACCTTAGAAGTAACCTCTTCTCCATCAACTGCTTCTCCAGTAATCTTCCTCAAGGATTCATACTCATCATCCAAGTTCCATTCAGAATGCTTGCCAGCCTGGTGTTCTTTGATCATCTATATCCTCATCTCGAACAAGGACTTGGCAGCATCATTCATACATTGGCTATGCAGGATCACCATCTCCTTGGAATGATCTTGATTCACCTTCACAAGCCTCAGTGTCGTATCTCTAATCTCCTTGTCCTTTTCATCTAATTCATCCTCAGCAGCCTTAGCCCTCTCCTCAGCCTCATACATCTTCTTAAAAGAAGCCTCTGCTTTCTCCTTCCATACTTGAACCTCAGTGACCAGGAGCCCAACCGCCTTCACAACCTGAAAACAAACCTAAGTTAGAATCGAAGCTAAATAGGAATCAAGTCCAAGTTAGACAGAGTAAAAAATTACCTTCTTCTCATACTTTGTTTCAACTGGCACTGCAGTTTCCATATCTACAATCTCTTTAGCCTTCCTCTTCTTGTTCAACTTGTCTTCACCTGCATCCAACTTAGGCACTGGAGGCCTACTACCCTCAACCTTCACCCTACCACGGACCATTGCCATCAAATCCTTAGCACTAAACCCAGATTGAGAACGGGTAACTGCAAAAATTGAGAAAAATTAACATCTCAGAGCTACAAAGCTGAAATGCAAGTTGAACTAATAAATACCTGAAGACATCTTGTGAGCACAACCTGAAGCCTCCTGTATATCCTCTGGGTTCTCCTCTTCACCACTTGAGCTTTCTATAGGCTTAACAAACCTACGCCTAGCAGGTGGCAGTGCACAAATCTTCTCCACAATTACCAATGTGTTCGCCTTTTTTGGGAACAACTCCTCCAACTTAGTGACTGCAAGATGAAAGAAATGTTATAAACTCTTGAATCCAGCAAAACTCAGAAAAAAAGCAAAGGCACAACTACCTTTACTATTCCATTTTGAAACCAGACCTTCACCTCCCTCCAGGCTACTTTTCTTACCATAGAAAAACCTATTTTTCCAACCCCTATCTTTATCAACATATTCTATTACCAAACTATACGCCTTGTTATTAACTTTAAACCCATACCTAGAGTTTCCATGAGCCCTCAAAACATAGCAGAAAGCCAACTCCTCTAAGCCAACCTCTAAACCAGTCTCCTCGCTTAATCTGCCTAAAGCAATTAGCAACCTCCAACCAACAGGCATCAATTGGGTATAAGCCAGGCTAGACAGTTCAAAAAAAAAAAAATGAGTAATGACAGGAGGAAAAGGGAATTTCAGACCTAGGGAAAAAGGGTATTCGAAAAAGCCTACCCATTCTCCAGAGACGAAATCAGAAGAAAACAGAGGATTTGGGTCCAAGAATTCAGCATTAGCAGGGAAGTCTTTCTTTAGGGTTTCGATATCAGAGGAAGTAAACTGACATCTCTCCTCATCAGGATGAGTGATTAACCCTAGACATCTAAAACCATCAGGAATTTTAGCGGTTTTTCTAGCCCTAACCATTTGAACCCTAGAAATCAAGAAGAAGAAGACAAGAGAAACTCACTAGGAAGAAATTGGGGGAAATCCTTTTTGCTGCGTAAATGAAGAGGACGGGTGAATGAGACGTCTTAAAGGAATAGATCTAGACGGTTCCAGACTCCTATCCCCACTCAAGTTCGTAGACCCTAGACTCCTATTAAATCGCTCCTAACCGTCCACGTATAAGTTGCCAAAAAAAAAAAAAAAAAACAATTTTCGACTTTAAAAGCTTCACCTTAAAATTCAAAAATTGGGGGCAATTGTTTGGGGATAAAAATTGCACTGTTTTTTCAACATGATGAAGAGTTCTGCTTGCCTTAAATCATCCTGAAGAGTTCTGCTTGTCTTAAGAACATCCTGCATCCTGAACCTACAAGTTGCCGTTATATGACTTACATGTATCTTTGCTTATTAATTGTGTTTTATTTGGATAATATTTCATCTCCTATTTTTCAGGAACACAAAACAAATAGTGGGACACGACTCACAAAGAACATGTGACCAAATTGAGACTCAAAGACCAAGTCTAAGGATGACTCTTATCAAACGGGAATTGACTAACAAACTTCCCGAGAATCATGGCCTTGTTAGCTAGTTTGTTATGATTCCTTTAGTATAAATAGTTCACGCAAATAATGTAATGCACACAATACACTCGGCTATTTACTTTTGAGCAATACTCTTACTTGTTTCATTGTTCTTCACCAATACTAATAAAATTCCATCTTTGAGGATTTATGCCGGCGAACAAGTTGTTCAAGGGCTTTCCTCGTTAATTATCGTGTCTACTTGTTCCTGAATCCTTTACAATTTCATTCCATAGTACCCAATTTCGTTTCTTGAAGTTAGATTGCAAAATTTGTCCAAAACAAACATCATTTTTTTATGTATAATTTAATGAAGATAATTATTATTTTTATATTTGATTTAAGTTAAAATAAGTAAACAACCAAAATTAATGTGAGATTGATTTTTCGGTATAGATGAATTATTAAAATCCGAAAAGACATTGATATAAGATACTATCAATTTCACTGTGAATTTGCCAAATTCACAAAAACGACTTCAGAGTATTACAATTAACTAGTACAACACCCGTGCGATAAACGCATGGACATATAAAATTTACAATTAACTAAAACAAACAAACAATTTATTTTATTAAGAGTAAAGAATAACTAAAAAATATAACTTTGTTTTTTAACAGAAATATTACGTCGCTTTAATATTGGAAGGAGGGAATTCATGATATCTGTTTGGGGTGAAAAATCTCACAGCACTATATCTATATCCTGAAAATAACGACTTGAGTCTACATGTTGACATCCTGAAGTTACATCTTACATCTTGACTCTACATGTTGAATCAACATGTTGACATGTTGACTTTACATGTTGACTTTACATCCTGACATGACATCCTGAGCCAATGACTTGAACACAGTTAATAGATCCTAGCCATCAGCCTGTTCTAGCATCCTGTATCCTGACATCAGCAACTTGATTAATCACACGTTTGTTTTGCAGGGTAACCTCTTCCTATTTTTTAGGTAACTCTTACGAAAATTGTGGAGCATGATCAATAACGATTGTGACCTAATTGAAGACCAATTCAAGCGAAGAAAGTCTTATTTATCAAAACAAATTCAACTCAACGGAAGAAGATAAAACTTCAACTAATTATCCGAAATTCTTGGGATAGAGGGGTTATCATCTAGTTTGTTCTCTCATTATAAATAGCTTTACACCATTTGTAATGCACACACGCACTTTTCAGTTCTACTTAGCTCTTATTCTCGATCATTGTATTCCTCAACACCGTTACTAATAAAATATCATCTTTGAGGTTTTATGCCGGCGAACAAGTTGTTCAAGGGCTTTCCTCGTTAATTATCGTGTTAATTCTTTTCTTGAATCCTTTACAATTACATTCCATTGTACCCGATATCATTTCATAAAGTTAGATTGCAAAATTTGACCAAAACAATTTGGAGCCATCTGTGGGAGCTTTGGTCTTTTAGATTGTTAAGAGATTCAAGATGAGCAATCCAACAACTGAGCAGATTACATCTGGAATTTCAGTCGTAAGTGGGGGCAGATCAGCAATGGGGGCACCTGAAATCCCTTTGGATATCGCCTCCAACTTGACTGCAATGCTACATGAAGTGAGAAACCAGTCCAAGTCCAGATTGATACCTCTACCATGCTAATGAATCAAGTGGCCAGGTTGCAGCATGAAGTGACTTCTCTTCGGGGTGGAACGCCGGCGGGACAGCAGCCCAACTTGCCTAGCATCTTTCAGTCTGTTGTCCCAAATGCGCCTTCCAACCTGTACTCTCCATATCAACCTAGAAGGCTTGCTTTTGAGGGTGACATTGCTGGATCATCTGGATTTGGTGGAATTACGCCGGCAACCAGCATGACCAATAGCACAATTGTCAATCATGAGACTGTCACTCCAACTATGACAACATGTGTGACCCCTACAACAGTGGCAACAGGGAGTTTTAACCCTCAATCTGATTTCAATCATTTTAATAATTATCATTTTTCTGCAGCTAACAATGATGCAGGTAGCCTACTTATCAGACAAATGCAGGAGCTAAAGGAACTAGTTATGAGTGTGGCAGGGTTGACTCTGCCACACAACCAGGCTTCTCCAACATGTTACAATGAGTCCCGCTTTACTCCAGCCATAACCAACGTGGTCATACCAAAGAAGTTCAGTCTACCCCACATGAAGCAGTATTATGGGACAACCGATCCAGTGGAGCAAGTTGCATTATATCAGGAGAAGATGGATGTAGTCCATATTCCACCCCAGTACAAGGAAGCTTGCTTTTTCAGGGGTTTTGGCTCAACTCTTACAGGGGCAGCTTTGAGATGGCTAATCAACCAGCCTTTGGGTTCTATCGGATCATATGCTCAACTTATCAACATGTTTACTAATCAGTTTTCATGCAACAGGGTGTTTAAGAAGCTGACAAGTGATCTTTACAGGGTAGTCCAGCAACCTGATGAACTTCTTAAGGATTACCTGAGCAGGTTCAACAGAAAAGCAGTAGATATCCCCAACTTGGACACTGCTACAACAATTGATGCCTTCAGGATGGGACTTAAGAAGGACTCACCATATTATGATGACTTAGTCATGACACCATGTAAGAGGCTGGATGAAATCAGAACCAGAGCATCTAGATTCATCAGGTTGGAAGAAGATAGGCTCATGCAGGATTATTAATCAATAGGTTGGAAAGGGGGCATGCTGGATGTCAACTATAGATGGCACCAGAATTCCTAGAAGTTAGAATGCAGCGCATCTCAAGCTGTACTTCATGTAAGTTATAGCTTGTCAACTTAATTCAGAAAATCAGGTATGCATTTATATTTCTTTATTTCAATTATGTTATTTCAATTTGATTTATCTTCATCAAACATCTACTGACTTAAGCATCAGAGGGGTGTTAGCCAAGCTAACACCCAACCTTAACATGTTTCTGCTTTGCGAGGAAACTCAAAGTCTCTATTCAGGTCAAGATGTTTACATGTTGATCCAAGTTTTCCAGATGTTACATGTTGATCTAAGATGTTACATGTTGATCAAAATATTCAAAGATGTTCACATGAGTCAGAATTCAAGGCCAACAGGCAAAATCAAAGTACAATTCCATCCAAGGTATAAGGTTTTACACCTTTCAAAGGTTTAAAGGTTTTACACCTTTCAAAGGTTTAAAGGTTTTACACCTTTCTTATGTGTTTAAGGTTTCTACACCTTCGCCCGTGCGCACGATTTTCATGTTTTATGTAAGTTGTAGGTTGGCCAATGTGTCATGTACATATTGATTACCTTCTTGCACTTGGCTAAAATTATGAACTCGAGTTGAAATCAATGGTTGTAGCATTTACATGTTACCAAACGAACACAGGGTTTAAAAGATAAACATCTTTTCATAATGATTCTCAACTTGTAACATCAACATCTTACCAACCATTCATTACATCGCTACTATTCAATTGTTCCAAAATTATTCTAAGTTATAACATCAACATGTTACCCTTAGAATCCTAACCGTACGACCAATCTATTATCAAAATACCAAAAAGGATCAAACACACTGATCCTAAAATGGGAAACATTCATAAGTTTTAACCATGCTATCACAAGACATGGTTCAAACAAAATTGCAACCTAACATGTCCAAACAGACATGTTGCAAACAAATAAAAATTGTCTTTAAGACAATCACCAAAATATCCTATTCTTCGTCTTTCTCTTTGTTTTTTGCAGGATCAATTGCATCTTGGAGCTTTTATCACCTACATCAACTGTTATGGAAATTTCTTGAATTTCTATGTTCACTCAATTCAAAAAATTTGGGGGCAATTGTTTGGGGTGAAAAATCTCACAGCACTATATCTACATCCTGGAAATAACGACTTGAGTCTACATGTTGACATCCTGAAGTTACATCTTACATCTTGACTCAACATGTTGACATGTTGACTTTACATCCTGACGTGACATCCTGACATGACATCCTGAGCCAACGACTTGAACACAGTTAACAGATCCTAGCCATCAGCCTGTTCCAGCATCCTGCATCCTGACATCAGCAACTTGATTAATCACACGTTTGTTTTGTAAGGTAACCTCTTCCTATTTTTTAGGTAACTCTTATGAAAATTGTGGAGCATGATCAATAATGATTGTGACCTAATTGAAGACCAAGTCAAGCGAAGAAAGTCTTATTTATCAAAACAAATTCAACTCAACGGAAGGAGATAAAACTTCAACTAACTATCCGAAATTCTTGGGATAGAGGGGTTATCATCTAGTTTGTTCTCTCATTATAAATAGCTTTACACCATTTGTAATGCACACACGCACTTTTCAGTTCTACTTAGCTCTTATTCTCGATCATTGTATTCCTCATCACCGTTACTAATAAAATATCATCTTTGAGATTTTATGCCGGCGAACAAGTTGTTCAAGGGCTTTCCTCATTAATTATCGTGTTAATTCTTTTCTTGAATCCTTTACAATTACATTCCATTGTACCCGATATCATTTCATAAAGTTAGATTGCAAAATTTGACCAAAACAATATCTATCGAAGTCATTGTTTTTTGCTCTAAGAAAATGCCGAAAACAGAGTCAACAAGGAGGGAATTCCCGGGTAAAATCATGTAAATTGAGTAAGGGAGAGATTCTTGGATAGAATCTGTAACTGACGCCCAGAAGCGCGCGCCTCCGGCCTTCAGGGCGGAAGGCGTACGCGTCTGGCCTCAAAGGGCAGAGGCGCCCGACTCTGAAAAGACAATTTTGACATAATTGACTAGAAAGTTAGAACTGTTATTCAGTTTATCCCCCGGACTTAACAGAGTCAGTCAGGAACTTAACAGAAATAACAGAAAATAACGAAAAACATTTAAAATAAAGAGAAACACAAAATCAAATGTTCAATCGGGGTGAGTGGTCCAAGGCGGGGTGTCTACACTAACTCTTAACTTTCATTGTATTGTTAATTACTAGGATTCATTATCTTACAAACGCATCCCCGGCCATTTTCAGGCATGTTTTTTGCCGGCGGACAACAACTCATCATTCCAATAAGTGTTTTGATTTTGAAAGAGTGATAATCCGAAGAGGATTTCAACTCTCTTTAGTCGTGTAAAGGTAAAATTCGTAAGTTAGATTTTAGTCTTTCTTTGCAAGATTTATTTTAGGATCTTTTAATTGAAGTAGTCTCTTTTAATTAAAGTAGGATCCCTCTTACTTGATTGATTTATGATGTGGCGGATATTGTATCATTTATTTCCCTTGTTTTCCTATGTAATATACTTTATTTTCATGTACTTTAGACTAGTTTTGATGTAACTTGGGATATTTATGTAATGGTTGGGCTTTAATGTAATCCGGGGGTAGTTTAGTCTTTTTATTGGTTATCCGGATGTATTATTTCATGAGCTTCAAAGTCATATTCCAAAAATTCAAAAATAGTCAAAAGTCACGGCGGTCGAAGTCAACCGGAAAGGAGCAGAGTCAACTTGGATGATATTAAGAGGAAGTCTGGGAAGTGAAGAAAAAAAAAGACTAGCAAGAGTGGGCAAACGGGCTAAGCTTGTATGGCACAAGGACTGGAGAATCAAACATCAAAAGGATCAACAAGAAAAAGACCAGTACTAGTGGCAAACGGATTGGGCACGTCTAAAAACTTGAGCACGGATGGAAGCGAGAAGCCGGATTCGCTATATGCGGATCCGATTATTAACTTTTAATTTATTTTCTTTTAATTCTTTCCCTTTTTATTTAAGACTTTTAAGGGGTATTTAAACCTACTACTAAGAATTAGATTAGGTCTTCTTTCACTTTGAAAAATACACTACGTACTCTTTTCTCCCTGGAGCTTTTTGTAACCCTTTTCATGGAGAACTAACTCCATAGCTTTGGATTGAAAGCTTGAACCTACTTTATTTTCAATTGAGGTAATTTTTTTACTCTCTTGTTTAATCTATTCATAATTTTGCTTGTTCCGATTTTAGGTAATAATTAGGGTTTGTGGATTTGGCCAATTCACTAGTTCTTTTTATGAATCTTTGCTAGAATTCTCTGTTCTGTGCCAGAATTAGGGTTTTTACCGTAGCATCTTCACAAATTGTGTATGTGCCATAGCAATTCGGGGAGTAGGAAAAATTAAGCGATTATCTAGTAACCTAGAAAGCGTTCTTGATCTTAGTCTCTTAAATTGAATCAATTAATCCTTAAATCTTTTCTGTGTCAGTCTAGGTTTAATTTTAATTAGGGTTTATAGTGAGTGTGCCACTGCTATAAACTATACAGTAAGAAGAGACAGAGATTGAAAAACATCTCGTGATCAAGTGAATAGGATTAACGGAGTTAAAAAAGTACCGATGAAATTTAAATAGAGGACGGGGATAGGGATCAATATGAAGTGATTTTAAATCATTGTTTTTATCATCTTAGTTTAATTTCGCGTCTTAGGAATTAATTACAATCAACTCAAACCCCCAATCTGGTCAAGTGACTGTTTGTAAATAATTACTGTTCTTCGTGGATCGACCCTGACTTACCCTAATTACATTATTAGTGGCCGAGTTTAGGTCTAATTTAGTAGGCGTGCGACTTAGCCTACCAAATTTTGACGCCGTTTTCGGGGAACGGTGTTATTGTTTGCGTTCTTTTTCTTTTATTTTTGTTTTTCTTTTAGCTATTTATTTGATATCTTTTTAGTTATCTTTATTATTTATTATTTTGTAGTGTGGAACCGTGTATGGTCCACACCCATTCTACTAACGATTTGATTGTTCTGTTTGATCCAGAAATCGAAAGATCTTTTAGGAAAGGACGACAACAAAGCGGGAAGTCTAAATCATTTGTTTCAACTGAAAAAATGGCGGCCCAGACATTGAGGCAAAGGACTGCCTCGAATTGGAATGAGCAACCACATGCCGTCCAATTCCATGCCTTACCTGACGGAGTGACATTTGAGTTGAAGCCGGGGCTATTGAACCAGTTACCCCATTTTTCAGTGATGGCCGGAGAGGATCCTAATCAGCACATCTCTCAATTTGTGCAAATCTGTCAGAGTATGAAGCCGGCCTCGCTTCCGATCGAGCATCTGCTATTGAGGGCATTTTCTTTCACTTTGAAAGATAATGCAAATGGGTGGTACTATCACTTGCCGCTCAACAACATCACGACATGGCAACAGATGAAAGAGGTATTCCTAGAAGAGTTTTTCCCTCAGGACCAGATTAATGTTATGAAGAGGGACATCAGCAATATGGAGCAAAAGGCAGATGAGACCCTATATGACTACTACAACCGCTTCTATAAGCTTTGTAGGAGTTGTCCGTATCACAGGTTCACTGATGACTAGCTGATCGTCTATTTTCATGAAGGGTTGACTATTCAGGATAAACGGCTAGCGGATTCATGCTGTGGGGGTAGTATTCTAAACAAGACTACTGAGGAAGCTAAGAGGTTGATTGGAGAGTTAGCTAAGAGTACAAGGACCCATGGCAAGAGGTCTAATGTGAGACAGGTTAGCGCAGCGGGTTCTAGCAGTGGGTTGTCCAATAAGTTCGAGACGGATATGGAGGATCTTAAGGGTATGGTTAAACAGTTGGTTCTGGGACAGACACCGAAGCCGTGTGGGATTTGTTATGACATTATGCACCCCACAGATTCGTGCCCTTCTTTGCAGACGGGTGAGATGGTGGATGTCAATATAGTTGGGTTTGCGCAGTAGGGACAGAGATCGATGGGTAACACCTATAACCCCAACTGGAGAAATCATCTTAATTTCAGATGGGGTACAGGTCAGCAGCAGAATCAGCCGGGTGGTCAGGGACAGCAGTTCGGTAATCAGCAGGGTTATTAGCAGCAGCAGCAACAGTACCAGGGTAATCAGTTCAACTCTTATAGACCACCATATAGGCAGCAGCATCAGCAGCAGCAACAGCAGAATTCTTCGGGACAGTCTACAGAGGCATTACTGAAATCTTTGGCGCAGAGTGTTAGTACAATGAACCAGAATTTCCAGCAGTATCAGCAGCGCACCGATGCGAGCATTGGTTACTTGGAGAAACAGATGGGTAAGGTAGCCAATGCAGTGGGACGGATAGAAGCTAGGGATTCGAGGAAGTTGCCATCTCAAACTGAACCGAATCCCAAGCAAAGTGCATGTGTGATCACTCTTCGCAATGGTAAGGAGTTGCAGGATAATGTTGTAGCTGAGGAACCGGAGGTAGAGGTTGAGATTACTGAGCCAGTACAGAAGACACCAGACCAGAAAGATATTACACCAGAGGTTAAGTCTCTTGTATATGAGCCTGAGGTTCCATTCCCAGAGGCCTTGAAAGAACATCGAAAGCCAGATCCTGACAAGGCTATTTATGATACTTTTAAGAGGTTAGAGGTTAATATTTCTTTCTTGGATCTTCTTCAGACTGTCCCGAGGTATGCAAAGTTTTTGAAGGAGTTGTGTACTCTGAAGAGGAATCAGAAGGAGAGGAGTAAAAAGAAGGTTAAGGTAAGCGAGCACGTACCTGCTGTGTATCAGAGGAAGTTACCTAAGAAGTGCAGTGACCCAGGGATGTTTGTAATTCCAGTTACTTTGGGGATGCTTCTGAGCATAAGGCGATATTAGACTTGGGGGCTTCAATCAACGTCATGCCCTATGCGTTGTTTGAAACTCTTAAGTTGGGATCACTGTAGGACACCAGAGTTGTGATACAGTTGGCAGATAGGTCGAATGCCTACCCGAAGGGATTGGTGGAGGATGTTCTTGTTAGAGTGGGGAAGATGATATTTCCTGCGGATTTTTATGTGCTTGAGATGGAGACTGATCCTAAGGCTCCCATACTGTTGGGGAGGCCTTTTATGTTGACTGCTCGGACCAAGCTTGATGTGGCTAATGGTTCGTTGACAATGGAGTTCGATGGGCAAGTAATGGATTTCAACATCTTTGACTCTATAAAATACCCTAAGGACTCAGAGTCATTGTGTTTCATCGATGTGATCGAGCCATTGGTAGAAGAGGTGTTTGAGTTGTCTAGTGGAGATGATGATCTCAAGACCGCATTAGAAAATGCTTTGGGGTATGCAGATTTGGAGTTTGACATCTCAGATTCGATGAAGGAGGAGGTGATGGGTCTTACAGAGAGTGCCATGTTTGCTACCGCACCGGGTCACAGTCATATGAAGTTAGAGGTTCCGGTGGAGAAACTTGTTCCGTCTATAGAGAGGGCACCGGAGCTTGAGTTGAAGGTCCTCCCTGAGCACCTCAAGTATGTTTATCTAGGTGAGGGAGAAACGCTTCCGGTAGTGATTTCCAGCAAGTTGACAGAGGATCAAGAGAAGAGGTTGATCGAGGTGATCCGGGAGCGAAAATCTGTGATTGGTTGGACTATTACCGATCTCAAGGGAATTAGTCCATCTTTATGTATGCACCGGATCAACATAGAGGAGGGTGCGAAGCCGGTGAGGCAACCACAAAGGAGGCTTAACCCGCCTATGATGGAGGCGGTAAAGAATGAGGTCCTTGTTAGTAGTGGTACCCTAGGCACGTTTAATAAACGTTGTAATTGTTATCATTTATTTCATATCAATAAATAGATGTTATTATTGTTGTTCATGTTTACTTATAATAATCCCCGTACCTAGTACTTATTAAGCACTAGTATAAAGGCTAAATGATCATGAGATGATCATGTTAGATTTATGGGTACTTGTTTGGAACAAGGTACTGGACATGACTCGCTGTATGAGATTTATGTCATGGTCTATGTCATACATATATCTCATATTAGTTATGTCATTCGAATCCTTAGACATGAAGTTATTATAGTCTTCCACTTGATGAACATTGTGTTTGACATATTCAAACACTACCTTAACACGGTAGTTATAAAGGGTATGATTGGCATAATCGGATTCCCGTTGGGAAGAATAATAAGCTAAATGGATTTGTCCCTCCACGGAGAGATGTCAAGCTTGGGCCCCTCGAAGGAATGATGTTGATGAAATGTTCGGCCGAACTCAAATGGATTGATTGGATCAATAGCATTTGAATTATCAACATAATCGGAATCGAGAAAGTATTGAACATGACAAGTTGACTGTTTGACCATGACTTGTGTTCAAAGACATCGTGGACAAAGGGATTGTGACATATTCTAAAGGAATGCGAACTTGTATCTAGTTATACTATTTGGGTAGGTATGACGGTTTGCTAGAACCTAATCATATCTTATGGGATCATGTTTGAGCCCATTGCCAACTTAGTATAATCCTAGAGGGTCACACATAATAGAACGAATCTTAAATAAGAGAACTATATTGGAATTTATGGTCGAAGGAGCTTAAAGGAATTTCTGAAAGAATTCTGGGCTTCCTGGTCAACCGAGCGGGCGCTTGGGTTGGACCAGGCGGGCGCCTGAATGAATTCTAAAAGAACTGGACCTTCTGGTCAAATAAACGGGCGCCCGGGTTGGACCAGGCGGGCGCTCGGTCAGGCGACAGAAAAATTCCTAATTCGATTAGGAAAGGTTTTTGGCACAAGTTACCTACTTGGAATAGGTCTAAATTGTGTATAAAAACCCCAATTCGGCCAGACCATAAAAAAACTAGTGCTTTTGTGAGTCTCAAAGAGTTTGAGAGAGATTTTATTTTGTTCTAAGATATCATTGATTGAGGAACAAAATAAGTCACAAATAAATTCCATATAGTTCTTTATTGAATTGTGAAAGTGTGTTTCATAATTATTGGTCTAGCAACCAAGATCAAGGAGCCTCTTGATATTCGTTCGAAGTGTGGACACCGCTAGAGGGTGAATTTTATCATCTACAAAGTTCGTGATTTTGTTCATGATAAAGCTTCAAGTTTCTCCACCAAGACCGAAGAAAACTTTGATAGTCATCCAGGGTTAGTTTTTCCTTTATTCATTATGTTGTATTTGATTTAATCATATGAACGGATCCATGGCTTTGGGTTTCTTAAAAAATTTATTGCTATATTCCGCTGCGCATGTTACTTGGAAACCCAACAGTGGTATCAGAGCCCCGTTCATGTTGATTATTTCAATACCTTGATCATGTTATGTGTATATAAATTGTTTATGTGCCTAGCATGATATGAATATTGGAATATATGATGCTTATGTGTTTTGTGATTTTATGTGGTTTATTGTTTTGCAACTTTAATCGCACGATTCAATCGCAATAAAAATTATGGTGGATTCTGAATTATTTCGATTATTGATTTTGATCAGATCAAAGTTTTAATAATCGGGGAAAAATAATTTTGAGACAAAATTTTCGAACTTTAAAATTCTATACCATTCTGACCATTCAGGCGCCCGCTCGCTGAAGACCAGGCGGGCGCTCGGTGGTCAAATTTTTTTCTGATTTTGGTTAAAATCTGAATATGGAATTTTCGATAAATTCAACAAAACCAGTAACAGAACCAGTCCAGACTTGCTGATCTGGAATGGGTTTTGGGTAGTTGGTTTGTGTGTGGATTTGGGGGTTTGATTTTCCTATTTGTTTTAGTCTTGTGATTCCTAGATTGGTTCAAGTTTTGGATGGCTAATCTGCGTTCATCAAGATTGTGTTTCCCAAAATTGATCGCAATCAAAGTTTCAAAGATAAAACGAAGTTAGAATTATGAAGAGTTCATAATTGCTAAAATTGAGAAACAAAGTTATTGATTCAATGATTGGAGATCCATGTGGAATTGTGAATGCAATTGGCCTACGTTCATCGAGACCATCTATTGCTTAGTTTCGGCCACATGGACTACTTTCTTGGTTTCTTGAATTAGTGCGGGATTGTGGTTGCCTAATGGCTTAGTTCGACCGCACTTCTTGTTGTCTTGATTTGGAAATAATAACCGAAGTTGAAATAGTCTCATCCTCATAATTATAGAGAAACTAATGACACGTAAATATCATGCTTAAATTAATGGGATTAATTTAGTGGCTAAACTTGATGTGTAACATGTTTATATTATGTGCTCATAAATGTGTTATATGCTATATGTGATGAACCTTCAAAGAAAGTTTTAAATCCTTCTTTGCCATGCCATGATTAAAACACTTGTTTATACATGGGTAATCTTGATGTGGGTTCGCCTCCGCGAGGTGCATTAATCTTATTCATGTATGAGCAAGATGAGGTTCATTAATTTAATGTGGGCTTGCCTCCGCAAGGTGCATTAAATTGAATGGTTCCTATGCGTTTAAAATGGTTGGACTTAATTAGGCGTCAAAACAGTTTTGGGCCTAGGCAAAAGATGAGATTAAACATGCTTTGGAAATTGGATTTCTCGAAGAATCTCATAAAAAGATCTAAGAATCATATGAGATATGATTGACATGATTGTCTACCTAATTAATTTATTTTTGAGCAGTCCGCCTCCGTGGACTCAAAAGTTAAATTAAAGTTGGATCTTAGCCCAATTAAATTATATTATACATTGGATGTATATGAAGGTTATATAATTTAGTGGGGGTATTTTGTTTGAAAAATACATTATTTATCTCTTTAATGAAAACCGGTACTTATTAAATTTTGGAAATTTTGCATATTTGTAGATAATGACTAATAACACTCAATCAATGACGTTGCGATCGATCCTTGAGAAGGATAAGCTCGAAGAGAATGGTACTAACTTTATGGATTGGATCCGTAGCATAAGAATCGTTCTTAGGCAAGAAGATAAGTTGTACATTCTCGATGGGCCTCTCCCTGCTGAACCACCGCCTACTGCCCCTAGGGCAGAAAGGGACAATTACAAGAAACATCGTAATGATTCTAGAGATGTAAGTTGTCTCATGCTTGCTGCTATGTGTTCAAAACTCCAACAAAGTTTGGAACATTTGGAAGCCTATGAGATATGCGTGGAGTTGAGAACCATGTTTCAAGAGCAAGCTAGGCAACAGAGGTACAAGACCATTGTTGCATTCACTACTAGTAAAATGAATGAAGGGCAAGAAGTGAGTCCTCACTTTCTTAAAATGAAAGGTTATGTAGAGCACCTTGAGAAACTTGGCTATCCAATCCCATTGGAGCTAGCCACGGATCTCATTCTTAATTCATTGCCTAAAAGTTATAATCAGTTTGTGATGAATAATAACATGCATGGAATGGATAAGAATCTCTCTGAGTTGCATGGGATGCTCAAAACTGCAGAGATGAAAATTGTGGAGAAAGGTTCTCCCATGCTCTTGGTTCATGATGGGAAGAAGGCTAGTGCCAAAGGAAAGGGTAAGAAAGTTGTCAAACCCAAAATAAGCAAGGCAAAGGTTGCCAAGGCTTCTGAGGCAAAACCAGATTCACAAAAGGATGCAATCTGTTTCAATTGTCAAGAAATTGGTCATTGGAAACGTAATTGCAAGGCTTTCTTGGAAGAGCAAAAGAAGAAGAAGGGCAGCAAGGCTGCGTCGACTTCAGGTATCTATATGATAGATATTCTCATTTCTACCACTGATTCTTGGGTATTGGATACCGGATGTGGTTCTCACATTTGTCTAAATGTGCAGGGACTAAAGAATAGGAGACTGTTTAAAGAAGGTGAAATAGATCTACGCGTGGGGAATGGATCAAGAGTTGCTGCATTAGCCGTAGGGACTTATGAAGTCACTTTACCTTCCAGATTAATTCTTGTTTTGAACAATTGTTATTATGTTCCGGATTTAAGCAGAAATATTATTTCAATTTCTGGTTTGGATAATGAAGGTTTTAAGTTTCTTATTGAGAATAAGAAATTTTCTATTTATTTAAATGATGTGCTTTATGGTATTGCTAATTCATTTAATGGCCTTTATATCTTGGATGTCAAGAATGAAAATAATGACAATGTCTATCATGTAAATAAGAAATCTAAACCTAATGATGTAAATCATACCTATTTATGGCATTGCCGTCTTGGTCATATTAATGAGAAGCGTATCTCAAAACTCCATGGGGACGGACTTTTAGGTTCATGTGACCTCGAGTCATATGATACTTGTGAGTCGTGTCTTCTTGGAAAAATGACTAAGACACCTTTTACCAAGTTGGGTGAAAGGGCAAGCGACTTATTGGGGTTGATACATTCCGATGTATGCGGACCATTAAGTAGCAATGCTAGGGGAGGATTTCAATACTTCATAACCTTCACTGATGATTATAGCAGATTTGGGTATGTTTACCTAATGAAACATAAGAGTGAAGCATTTGAGATATTTATAATATTTCAAAATGAAGTAGAAAAACAACTTGGCAAAAGTATTAAAGCACTTCGATCAGATCGTGGTGGAGAATACTTAAGTCAAGAATTTGATGATCATCTAAAGAATTGTGGAATAGTTTCACAATTGACTCCACCCGGAACGCCACAATGGAATGGTGTGTCCGAGAGGAGAAATAGGACTTTGTTAGACATGGTTCGATCAATGATGAGTCAAGTTGATCTTCCAATATCCTTTTGGGGTTACGCTCTAGAAACCGCTGCTTTCACACTAAATCGTGTTCCAACTAAATCGGTTCAAAAAACTCCATATGAGATGTGGAGCGGAAAGAAAACTTGTTTATCTTTCATGAAGATTTGGGGTTGTGAAGCTTTTGTCAAAAGACTTGTCTCAGACAAACTTGCACACAAATCTGATAAATGTATTTTCGTGGGATATCCTAAGGAAACTAGAGGATATTACTTTTACAACCGTGAGGACAACAAAGTGTTTGTTGCCCGAACTGGTGTCTTTCTAGAGAAAGAGTTTCTCTCCAAAGAAATCAGTGGGAGTAAAATAAATCTTGAAGAAATTCGAGACCCAGAAAATAACATTGAACCAATAGTGGAACAAGAACAAGAACCACAAGGAGTTGTGGAACCTGTTCAAAATACACAAGCAACTCGCAGATCTAGTAGGTTACGATCCGAGCCCGAGAGATATGGATTTCTCGTAACGGATAGTAATGAGGTAGAAATCATTGAGAATGATGAACCGTCAACCTACCAAGAGGCGATGTCTTCTCCTGATTCGGACAAGTGGCTTGGAGCCATGGAATCCGAATTGCAATCCATGCAAGACAATCAAGTTTGGAATTTGATTGATGCGCCCGAAGGTGTAAAAACCATAGGATGCAAATGGGTCTTCAAGAAGAAGACTGACATGGATGGGAAGGTGCATACTTACAAAGTTAGGCTTGTAGAGAAGGGTTATAGGAAAGTTCATGGTATTGACTATGATGAGACCTTTTCACCCGTAGCAATGATCAAGTCTATAAGAATTTTGCTTGCCATTGCCGCATATCATGACTATGAAATATGGCAGATGGACGTCAAAACCGCTTTCCTGAATGGAAAACTCCAAGAGGATGTGTATATGACACAACCAGAAGGTTTTGAACAAGATTCTAAAGTATGCAAATTGCAGAGATCTATCTGTGGATTGAAGCAAGCTTCTAGGAGTTGGAATCTCCGTTTTGATGAATCGGTCAAAGAGTTTGGTTTCATCAAGAACGAGGATGAGCCTTGTGTATACAAGAAGATTAGTGGGAACATAGTGCTATTCTTTATTTTATACGTGGATGACATATTGCTCATTGGAAATGACATTCGTACACTTCAGTCTGTGAAGACTTGGTTAGGAAAGTGTTTTGCAATGAAAGATATGGGTGAAGCCGCATATATACTTGGCATTAAGATCTATAGAGATAGATCAAAGAGGCTACTCGGTTTAAGCCAAAGTACATACATTGACAAGGTCATTAGAAGATTTCGTATGGAAAATTCTAAGAGAGGCACCTTGCCCGTGTTACATGGAGTTTCTCTTACCAAGACTCAATGTCCTAAGACAAACGATGAGCGTGAGAAAATGAATGATGTTCCATATGCTTCGGCAATTGGATCCATCATGTATGCCATGATTTGTACTAGGCCGGATGTATCTTATGCTTTGAGCATGACAAGTAGATACCAATCCGACCCTGGCGAAAATCACTGGATAGCTGTAAAAGCGATTCTTAAGTACTTGAGAAGAACTAAAGACTCATTTTTGGTCTATGGAGGAATGGAAGATGATCTTGTTGTAAATGCTTACACGGATGCAAGCTTCCAAACCGACAAAGATGATAGCCGATCGCAATCGGGTTTTGTGTTTATGTTAAATGGTGGAGCTGTAAGCTGGAAGAGTTCCAAGCAAAGTACAACCGCTGATTCTACAACAGAAGCTGAGTATATTGCTGCATCGGATGCTGCAAAGGAAGCTGTTTGGATTAAGTAGTTCATAACTGAACTTGAAGTGGTTCCTAGTATTGCTAATCCAATAGACCTTTATTGCGATAATAATGGTGCTATTGCTCAAGCAAAGGAACCAAGAGCACATCAGAAATCCAAACACATACTTAGGCGTTTTCATATCATTCGAGAGATCGTTGATAGGGGAGACGTAAATATATGCAGAGTACCTACTGATGACAATGTTGCGGACCCGCTAACAAAGGGACTTCCACAAGCTAAACATGATGGTCATGTTAGGTCCATGGGTATTAGATACATGGGAGATTGGGCCTAGGGCAAGTGGGAGATTGTTGGTAGTGGTGCCCTAGGCACGTTTAATAAACGTTGTAATTGTTATCATTTATTTCTTATCAATAAAGAGATGTTATTATTGTTGTTCATGTTTACTTATAATAATCCCCGTCCCTAGTACTTATTAAGCACTAGTATAAAGGCTAAATGATTATGAGATGATCATGTTAGATTTATGGGTACTTGTTTGGAACAAGGTACTGGACATGACCCGCTGTATAAGATTTATGTCATGGTCTATGTCATACATATATCTCACATTAGTTATGTCATTCGAATCCTTAGACATGAAATTATTATAGTCTTCCACTTGATGAACATTGTGTTTGACATATTCAAACACTACCTTAACACGGTAGTTATAAAGGGTATGATTGGCATAATCGGATTCCCGTTGGGAAGAATAATAAGCTAAATGGATTTGTCCCTCCACGGAGAGATGTCAAGCTTGGGCCCCTCGAAGGAATGATGTTGATGAAATGTTCGGCCGGACTCAAATGGATTGATTGGATCAATAGCATTTGAATTATCAACATATTCGGAATCGAGAAAGTATTGAACATGACAAGTTGACTGTTTGACCATGACTTGTGTTCAAAGACATCGTGGACAAAGGGATTGTGACATATTCTAAAGGAATGCGAACTTGTATCTAGTTATACTATTTGGGTAGGTATGACGGTTTGCTAGAACCTAATCATATCTTATGGGATCATGTTTGAGCCCATTGCCAACTTAGTATAATCCTAGAGGGTCACACACAATAGAACGAATCTTAAATAAGAGGACTATATTGGAATTTAGGGTCGAAGGACCTTAAAGGAATTTCTGAAAGAATTCTGGGCTTCCTGGTCAACCGAGCGGGCGCTTGGGTTGGACCAGGCGGGCGCCTGAATGAATTCTAAAAGAACTGGACCTTCTGGTCAAATAAGCGGGTGCCCGGGTTGGACCAGGCGGGCGCTCGGTCAGGCGACAGAAAAATTCTTAATTCGATTAGGAAAGGTTTTTGGCACAAGTTACCTATTTGGAATAGGTCTAAATTGTGTATAAAAACCCCAATTCGGCCAGACCATAAAAAAACTAGTGCTTTTGTGAGTCTCAAAGAGTTTGAGAGAGATTTTATTTTGTTCTAAGATATCATTGATTGAGGAACAAAATAATTCACAAATAAATTCCATATAGTTCTTTATTGAATTGTGAAAGTGTGTTTCATAATTATTGGTCTAGCAACCAAGATCAAGGAGCCTCTTGATATTCGTTCGAAGTGTGGACACCGCTAGAGGGTGAATTTTATCATCTACAAAGTTCGTGATTTTGTTCATGATAAAGCTTCAAGTTTCTCCACCAAGACCGAAGAAAACGTTGATAGTCATCAAGGGTTAGTTTTTCCTTTATTCATTATGTTGTATTTGATTTAATCATATGAACGGATCCATGGCTTTGGGTTTCTTAAAAATTTTATTGCTATATTCCGCTGCGCATGTTACTTGGAAACCCAACAGTCCTAAGGCTACTACAGATGGGGATCATCTATCCCATCTCTGACAGTGAGTGGGTGAGCCCCACACAGTGTGTGCCCAAGAGGGGCGGGATCACGGTCTCCCGTAATCAGAAGGGAGAGATGGTTCCAACCCGAGAGCAAACGGGAATTCGTGTGTGCATTGATCTCTGGAGGCTAAATGAAGTAACTCGTAAATACCATTTCCCCCTCCCCTTTATTGATCATATATTGGAAAGGTTAGCCGGAAGGGCGCATTTTTGTTTTCTGGATGGTTTTTCTGGTTATTTTCAAATACCTATTGCCCCGGAAGACCAAACAAAAAAACTACATTTACTTGCCCCTTCGGCACCTTTGCCCATCGGAGAATGCCGTTTGGATTGTGTAATGCACCTGGGAATTTCCAAAGGTGCATGATGAGTATTTTCTCTGAATATGTGGAAAAATTTATGGAAGTTTTCATGGATGACTTCACTGTCCATGGAGACTCGTTTGATGAATGCCTTGCTCATTTAGGACTAGTGTTGGATAGGTTCATTGAAACGAATTTGGTCCTAAATTTTGAAAAATGTCACTTTATGGTCGAGCAAGGCATTGTGTTGGGTCATGTTGTGTCCAAAAAGGGTATTGAAGTTGACAAAGCTAAGATTGATGTCATTTCATCACTTCCTTACCCGACCAATGTGCGTGAAGTCCGGTCTTTTCTTGGTCATGCTGGGTTTTACCGGAGGTTTATTAAGGAATTTTCAAAGATTGCTTCACCTCTATGCACCCTGTTGCAAAAAGAGGTTGATTTTAATTTTGATGATAATTACAAGCAATCTTTTAATGAGTTGAAATCTAGGTTGACAACCACCCCCATTATTCAAGTACCCGATTGGTCTCGTCCCTTTGAGATCATGTGTGATGATAGTGATTATGCCGTGGGGGCGGTTTTTGGTCAAAAAGTGGAGCGTGCCTCGCATGTGATTTATTATGCGTCTATGACCTTAAATGGGGCACAGAGAAATTACTCCACTACTGAAAAAGAGATGTTGGCGGTAGTCTTTGCACTAGAAAAATTTAGGTCCTACTTGTTGGGTACTAAAATCATTGTTTACACCGACCACACTGCTCTTAAATATTTGATGTCTAAGAAAGAGGCTAAGTTGAGACTCATTCGGTGGATTATCTTGTTGAGTGAGTTTTATATAGAGGTTAAGGACAAAAAGGGGCTAAAAATCTAGTTGCCGATCATTTGAGTCGCCTTGTAGTAGAGGAGGATGTTGGTCCCAAAGGGGCAATAAGGGTATGAAAAATGCTAGAGGGGGGGTGAATAGCGTTTTAAAATTCTTTTCAAACCCTTTTGCAAATCGATGGCTTATGCGCACAGTTCTCAAATAAGCTAAGTATAGCGCGCAGTGAGAGTGTGAAATGCACAGCGGAAGTTTAAGCAGCACCTGCGCAGTAAAAAGCTGCGCAAGGATAAAAACGCACGCGCTAAGTTTTGGCTTAAAGAGTTGGATAAAATGTTCTAAGGCAATAAGCAATAACAAGCACAGCAGGAAAGTATAGCAATCTGAAAGATCAAACAAAGCAGTAATTCAGAAATGATTAAGCAGGAAGTAAATAGCGAGATTAAAGAACAAGCTATTTGGAGAGGTTCGATCAATGAAAGATCTACGTCCTCTACCAAGATGGTTAGTCTTGGATTTTCTAATGGAGATCTTATTATATGAGAGAGTTACAAGATACAACAATGTAGAACAAACTAACTCAAAGATCTATAATCTATGAAGAGCAAATCCTAGACTAAACCGGTGTATCTCTAGAAGTATGATCGAAATAATCAAAACTTCAAGAGGTGTGTGTGTGTTCAGAAATTCTGGGCTCTATGAATCTATGAGATGAAGAGCACGAAGAATTCTGGTGATATAAGGCTTATAGGATCTGGGCTTGGTTGAGTATGAAGGTATGAAGGTTGATCTTGAGAATTCTGGAAATGAGCAAGCAATCTTCAAATCTTCAAAGTTTCTCTTGGAAGCAAAACTCAAGCAACTTGGAAATGAAGATGAGCAGGCTATTTATAGCAGAGAGCTTAAAACTAGCCGTTAGTGCTCTGAGCAAGGACGATGAGCTGGCACTATATGATTGGTGCGCAGGTGTCCTTTATAGCCGTTGGAGCTCTGATCAAAGTTGATGACCTGGCACAATATGATTGGTGCGCAGGTGTTTTAGAGCCGTTGGAGACTGAGCATGAAGATCAAATTCAAAAGCTTCTTCTAGAAGGTTGACAGCTGTCTTCATTTGAAATATTTCTCTTGAGCGCGTCTCCACCGTTGGATCTGCTGAGTGTGCTTGCTTTGTCGTTTCTGCACACCTCAGCATTTTAATAAGCGTGCATCTTCTAAGCGCTTTCCAAGTTATGTGATCTGAATATATCGAAAACTGAGCAAGGATGCATGCTGCGCAGAGGAGACCTGCGCAGTGATGTCCTGCGCAAGGAAGTCCTGCGCAGAGACCACAGTCTTGCTTAGATCATTCCTTTTCACTCCAAGCTTCAAGAATATGAGGTTGTTGAAAGATAAGCATAAGGACCAAGTTAATCTGCTCTGCTCATAAAAGCCATGCGTATAGAGAATGAGCAAGTGATGCTATGCGCGCGGAGAATAAGCAAGTAATGCTATACGCGCGGAGAATGAGCAGGTAATGCTATGCGCGCGGAGAATGAGCAGGTAATGCTATGTGCGCGCGGAGACTGAGCAGGTAATGCTATGCGCGCGGAGAATGAGCAGGTAATGCTATGTGCGCGGAGACTGAGCAGGTAATGCTATGCGCGCAGAGAATAAGCAGGTAATGCTATGTGCGCGGAGACTGAGCAGGTAATGCTATGCGCGCGGAGAATGAGCAGGTAATGCTATGTGCGCGCGGAGACTGAGCAGGTAATGCTATGCGCGTGAAATGTGCTGCGCACGAAATGTCCTGCGCATTATACTTGGTCTTCAGAAAATGAAACCTCAATTCTGAGCAAGCCCTAACCGCTAAGCCTATTCTATAAAATTGGACTTAGCTAAAAAATAGAAGTTATAAAACTTCTTACATAAGATCCTAAAGTCCACAAAATACTTAGGTGATGGTATCAATCAATTCTAACATAATTGGGAGGGTTAAGAAATAAGCATACCCAACAATCTCCCCCTAAATGATTGATGCCATTACCTACTATAACAAAGGCAATTCATTGTACTTGATAATAACATGTCCATAGAAATAAAAATGGTAAATCATGCCTCAAGTCAATGCACACACTAGCCAATGTTATAGATTTCTAGTCTAACCAAAAGATATAACTTACAATATGGGAAAGACAGAAATATCATTCAGAGCATACAGATAATATGAGTTTAGGATTGGTATGTGTTTAAACTGAATGTTTCAAACATCATGCACAGAAAATATGAGCAGTTAAGTATATGCGCATGAAGTTTGAAATAATGCGTTCATTGTTCCACAAACAAAAAGTTTGAATTGAACAAGGTTTGGGAAGAGCAATGATGCATTATAAGTTTAGAGTTCACCTTTGAGAGAGCTCTGCGCACTTTATCTTGTAGCTTCCTAAATTTCTTTGCGCAGAGCTTTAATTATTTGAAGTGGGAGCATCAAATCGGAACTTTTTGCCTTTGATAGATTACTCTCCCCCTTAATCTCTCTCCCCCTTAATGCCTTTGTTCTCTCCCTTTTTGCCTTTGTTAGATAACTCTCCCCCTTAATGGCACAATCAATGCCTTATAGCATACTGGCCTGCGCATCGAGCCTAGCATCCAGTTGCTCTTGAATCTTTGCCTGCACAGTGACCACTTGAGGGATCTAAGGGAGCAGACACCGGAAGAATGATATACTGAGGTCCACGGGGTATGCGCGTGAGGTTCATGCGCATCAATATAATGCGCAAAGTTTCTTCAAAAACTCATAAATATTTTGCCTTGTGCGCAACATCTTGTGCGCTTCATATGCGCAGGCGCATGAGGCATTTCCTATCTTAGAGAATTTTCAAGTAAACACAAGATCATTAGTATTGACAAATCATATGGACAATTAGCTAAGTTCAAGCATACCCATTTCTCCTCTCAAGAAAGCAAATCTCTTTGCATCAAGAGCCTTTGTGAGGATATCAGCAATTTGATTGTCTGTGCCCACGTGCTCTAAGTGAATATTTCCTTTTTCCACGTGGTCCTTGAGAAAATGATATTTGATGTCGATGTGCTTCGTCTTTGAATGCATGACGGGATTGTTGGATACTGCTATGGTGGACGTATTATCGCAGAAAATTGGACAATTTCCTTCATTAATTCCGTAGTCCACTAGTTGTTGCTTCATCCAAAGGATTTGGCAGCAGCAGCTTCCAGCAGCAATGTATTCAGCTTCAGTAGTGGAAATGGACACAGCAGCTTGTTTCTTGCTTGCCCACGCAACAAGTCGATTTCCAAGGAAATGACAAGTCCCACTTGTGCTCTTCCTGTCTATTGTGCATGCTGCGTAGTCTGCGTCTGAATAACCTAGCAAATCGAAATTCGAATCTTTGGTGTACCAAAGTCCAAGGTTAACAGTTCCAGAAAGATAACGAATAATGCGTTTAACAGCAGCTAAGTGCGCTTCTCTAGGGTCCGCTTGATAGCGCGCACAGACACAAACACTAAACATAATATCTGGCCTACTTGCAGTAAGATAAAGAAGAGAGCCAATCATACCTCGATATAAAGTTTGATCAACTTTCTTACCTTTTAAGTCTTTGTCAAGCTTATTGCCAGTGGCCATTGGAGTGTCGTATGCTTTAGCATTTTCAAGTCCAAATTTCTTGATTAAGTCCCTTGTGTACTTGGCTTGATTTATGAAGATGCCATCATTCAATTGTTTGATTTGAAGCCCGAGGAAGAAAGTGAGTTCTCCCATCATGCTCATTTCAAACTTGCTTTTCATGAGCTTCTCAAAGCGCTTACAAAGTAACTCATTAGTAGAACCAAATATAATATCATCGACATAAATTTGAACAAGTAAAGAATGATCATTATACTTAGCAATAAAAAGAGTTGTGTCGATTTTACCGCGCTTAAAGCCTTTCTCTAGCAGGAATTTTGATAGGGTATCGTACCATGCTCTTGGAGCTTGCTTAAGTCCATACAAAGCTTTTTGAAGTTTGAAGACGTGATTTGGAAATTTGCTATCTTCGAAACCGGGAGGTTGTGCTACGTAGACCGTCTCTTGGAGTTCACGTTGAGAAATGCGCTCTTCACATCCATTTGATAAAGCTTGAATTTCTTGTGAGAGGCATAAGCTAAGAAAATTCTTATAGCTTCAAGTCTTGCTACAGGCGCAAATGTTTCGTCGTAGTCGATTCCTTCCTCTTGCCTATAGCCTTGCGCAACCAGCCTTGCTTTGTTTCTGGTGATGCTTCCATTCTCATCCATCTTGTTTCTGAATACCCATTTTGTACCGATACTCCTTGGTCATGAGGTCTGGGTACCAAAGTCCAAACCTTGCAGCGCTCAAATTGGTTAAGCTCTTCTTGCATAGCAGTAAACCCAGCTTGAATCTTGAAGCGCTTCATCAATCTTCTTTGGTTCGATTTGAGAGATAAATGAGTGATATTCATCATCAAAGTTTGATGCTCTCCTAGTACGAACCCCTACATTGAGATCACCAATGATGTTTGAAGTTGGATGATCTCTAACTTCACGAACCTCGGGAGGTAAGTTAGGTTGAGTGGTAGGAATACGAAGATCTTCAATGGGTACTTCATTTGCTCCAGCATCAAGGTCATCGAAGTGATTTGCTGAAGTGGAGAAACATCATGCGCAGGAGGAGGAGTTTGCGCATCAGGAGTCGTCACTTCTGGCGCAGCATCGGTGTATGCGCATGCGATGGACTTGCTTGATTCTGGTTTTGATTTCTTGATTAACATTCTGCGCAGGTGCAGTTTGAGGCTGCGTACCTGTCTCAACATGCTCAGCAGAATCATCAGAATCATTTGGAGCCAAATGTGGCTCAAGGAGAGAATGCTCATCAAAAGTAACATGTACAGATTCTACAATTACTAGAGTAGTTCTATTAAAAACACGAAAGCTTTAGAATGTTTGGCATACCCAACGAAAATACCTTCATCTGCTTTGGCGTCGAATTTACCTCTATGATCTTTGCCATTGTAGAGGATATAGCATTTGCAGCCAAAAATCTTGAAGAAAGCAATGTTGGGCGCTCTTCCTCTCCATAGCTCATATGGAGTCTTGTTGTAGGCTTTGTTGATGAGGGATCTATTCTGAGTAAAGCAAGCAGTGTTGACAGCTTCTCCCCAGAAATACTTTGGAAGCTTAGCTTCTGCTATCATTGTTTTTCCAGCCTCAATCAACGTGCGATTCTTTCTTTCCACAACGCCATTTTGTTGAGGAACTCCAGCAGCAGAGAAATTGTGATCAATTCCATGGTCATCGCAGTATTGAGCAACACCGTTATTCTTGAATTCAGTTCCATTGTCTGATCTAACACTCACGATGTCGTCTTCTTTTTGAGTTTGGAGCTTTCGAAATAGCGCAGTCAAGATATCATAGCAGTCATCTTTGGATATCATCATTTCGACCCATGTGTATCTTGAGTAGTCATCCACCACGACTAAGGTATATTTGTTTCCTCCAATGCTTGCGGTGGTGACCGGTCCAAACAAATCCATGTGAAGCAGTTGTAAACATTTGGAAGTTGAGGAGCAATCTTGCTGGAGAAAGACTGCTTAGGTTGTTTACCGAGCTGGCATGCTGCGCATTTTCTGTCATGATGGTCAGCTACTTTGGGAAGTCCTTTGACAAGATTTTCCCTTCCTAGCTTAGCCAAATACTTGAAGTTCAAATGACTTAAGCGCTTATGCCATAGCCAGCTGCTTTCACTTACATTCTTTGCTACAAAACAGAGATTAGTGATAGAATCTATAGCAGTAAGATCAATAATGTAAACATTAGTCTTACGAGTCCCTGTGAGCAAAGTTAGTCCGGATATGCCATCTTTGATGTAGCAGTGCGTTGCAGTGAAGTGACATTCCAAACCTTTATCGCAGAATTGTGATATGGAGAGCAGGTTGTGCTTGAGACCTTCTACGAGCGCAACTTTCTCAATGCACACTTTATCTTTTCTGATTTTCCATATCCAACTATGTGCCCTTTGTTGTTATCTCCAAAAGTTACAGAGGGACCTCTTCCTTCATGCACATCTTCAAGAGCTGACATCTCCAGTCATGTGTCTAGAACATCCACTGTCGAGGTACCATATATGCGCTTTAGCTTGTGAAGAGTGCGCAGTGAAGCAGGAGACCTGAAAGATAGACATTAAGAACGCAGGTCCCCTTTATTCTTGGGTCCTAGGGTTAGCAACTTTTGACAACCCACTCCTGTCTGACCTTAGGATTTTTACGTCCCTTGGCATTAGGAGCAAATCGCAAAAGGCATTCTGCAGCCTTGTGACCTAAACCATCACACACAACACAATGATGAAAGCCACTTATAGATTGGGTTTTTACAAACTCTTTACTTTTCTTTGGCGCAGCATTCTTTACTGGAGCAGATGAACTTGCTTTGACAAATATCATTTTCTGAGGTTTGGTGCGCTTTTCTTAAGAATGCGCATCTGGCGTTGGGGCGCATGGCTTTCATGCGCATGACCTTTTGCGCAGATTTGACATTTGAAGTTGAAGCGCAACCATAGTCAGAATATGAGTTGTCATGCGCAGGTTCAACTTTAGCCTTACCCTTGGCTTTTCCAGTTTGCTTCTTTGGGTAGACATAATGGAAATTTTGTCTCTGGACTTTCTCCTGTCCTTTACCCATTGAAGCAGAATGCTTTGCTTTAGGAATTTCAATAGTTTGTTGGGGTGTAAAATCCTTTTCTCTTTCAGAGCAAACGGCGCATTTAAAGTTGTCACTAGTTGAGAACCCAAGCCTTCCTTATCTCCACTGGCTTTTTGGGATTCTAGAATTTGATCCATAGTGACACGAGATTTGGTCCACTCATCAGTGATCTTTGTGAGATCAGCTACTTGAGCAGCCAATTCTTCGTTTCTTACTTTAATAGCGCATTTTGATCTGTAAGAAAACGGTTCTTTTCAGTAAGAGGAGTCATGCTCTTAATCTGCTCCTTAAGGAGGGTGATCTCAGATTTTAAAAGAGTTTTCTCCGTCTTAAGCTGTGAAATTTCTCCAATTGATAAGTCCACTGCTTCTTTCATAGAATTGAATCTTTTGATTACCTTTTCAGCTTGCTGAAAATAGACTCGCGCTCAGCAGCAGAGTCATCCTTTTCTATTACAATTTCAGCAGGAATTTCAAGAGATTCTTTGCGTATTGGCGCAGCAACAAATTTCTTTGTTAGGTCTGCTCTGGCAAATAAGTACTTGCCATTCTGTCTGGTTGGAGTTAGATGTCCCATTTCTGCCAGTTCTATGATGGTGGGACCTTTCTTCTGAATAGTACTTGGCGCAGCCTTTGTGTCCATTTTGGGATCATTGTCTGAATCGCTATCAGCATCGGCATTGGCCATCAAGCAGAGCAGTCCATCCTCAGAGTCATCATCATCACTGTCTTCAGTGTCAGTCTCTATCCAGGTCTTGAGTTGCTTCTCAGCAGGTCTTCTTCAGCAACCATTCCGCGCTGCTTTGAAAATCTCTGCGCAGTATTCTTTTTCATGTACTCAAATCTTGACGTAGGGCATTTTGATGCAAAATGACCAGGCTTTCTACAGTTGTAGCAAACCAAGTCATCTTCTTCCTTTGAGTCTCTGCCACGAGAGAATTTAGCTGGAGCTTTACTTGAGGATTCAGGTTTTGAGAATTTCCTGAATTTTTGGAATCGCTTAACAAACATAGCGAAATCATCATCATCCATTTCAAGCAGAGAAGAAGTGGAGACTTTGTCTGAGGTTTGAGCAGGCGCAGGTTCTCTTTGAGCAATCATTGAAATTGCTTTTCCTTTTCCTTCAGTTTCATCAATTCGATCAAGCTTAAGCTCATACACTTTTAAGTTGGCGTATAAGCTGCGCAGAGGCCAAGTATCTAAAATCCAGAATCTTCCAGATGACTTGCCTTGTGCACATATCTGGAACCTAGCGCATCTAAGAATTGAGAATTTACTTCTTTATTGGTGAAGGTAGTTCCAAGAGATTTACAAGAGTTTACAACAGCACAGAAGCGATCATAAGTTTGTCTCAAGGTTTCACCATCCTTCTCATGAAGCAGTTGAATTTTCTTTGCACCACAAATCTTTTGTTTTCCTTGCTTACTTTGTCACCATTCACATAGCCTTCAATAGCATCCCATAGATCCTTTGCAGTTCCACCGCTCACAATTTGATTGTGCGTGGAGAGGTCTAGAGTGCTGAGAATGATGTTTCTAGCTCTTCCATCGTAACCAACCCATTTCTTTTCTTCATCGGTCCATTCCCCTTTGTCCTTCTTGATTGTAGGATTATCCTTGTTGGTAGCAGCACATCTGGATTGGCCTTCATTGGAATGTAGGGTCCTTCAAGAACTATGTCGTGGAGGATCTCGTCGATAGAAGAAAAATGAGTGAGCATGCAGTGCTTCCAGATTTCGAAGTGATCTTCATTCAGCACTGGACATGTGAATAGTTAGCCATTGCCCAAGATTTTGAAGCCATCTTGAATCGGCACCCAAGCTGTTAAGCTTGAAAAACAAAACAAGTTTTATGAAGGTGTTTGCTCTGATACCACTTGTTGGTCCCAAAGGGGCAACAAGGGTATGAAAAATGCTAGAGGGGGGGGTGAATAGCGTTTTAAAATTCTTTTCAAACCCTTTTGCAAATCAATGGCTTATGCGCACAGTTCTCAAATAAGCTAAGTATAGCGCGCAGTGAGAGTGTGAAATGCACAGCGGAAGTTTAAGCAGCACCTGCGCAGTAAAAGCTGCGCAGGATAAAAACGCACGCGCTAAGTTTTGGCTTAAAGAGTTGGATAAAATGTTCTAAGGCAATAAGCAATAACAAGCACAGCAGCAAAGTATAGCAATCTGAAAGATCAAACAAAGCAGTAATTCAGAAATGATTAAGCAGGAAGTAAATAGCGAGATTAAAGAACAAGCTATTTGGAGAGGTTCGATCAATGAAAGATCTACGTCCTCTACCAAGATGGTTAGTCTTGGATTTTCTAATGGAGATCTTATTATATGAGAGAGTTACAAGACAAACACAATGTAGAACAAACTAACTCAAAGATCTATAATCTATGAAGAACAAATCCTAGACTAAACCGGTGTATCTCTAGAAGTATGATCGAAATAATCAAAGCTTCAAGAGGTGTGTGTGTGTTCAGAAATTCTGGGCTCTATGAATCTATGAGATGAAGAGCACGAAGAATTCTGGTGATATAAGGCTTATAGGATCTGGGCTTGGTTGAGTATGAAGGTATGAAGGTTGATCTTGAGAATTCTGGAAATGAGCAAGCAATCTTCAAATCTTCAAAGTTTCTTTTGGAAGCAAAAACTCAAGCAACTTGGAAATGAAGATGAGCAGGCTATTTATAGCAGAGAGCTTAAAACTAGCCGTTGGTGCTCTGAGCAAGGACGATGAGCTGGCACAATATGATTGGTGCGCAGGTGTCCTTTATAGCCGTTGGAGCTCTGATCAAAGTTGATGACCTGGCACAATATGATTGGTGCGCAGGTGTTTTAGAGCCGTTGGAGACTGAGCATGAAGACCAAATTCAAAAGCTTCTTCTAGAAGGTTGACAGCTGTCTTCATTTGAAATATTTCTCTTGAGCGCGTCTCCACCGTTGGATCTGCTGAGTGGCTTGCTTTGTCGTTTCTGCACACCTCAGCATTTTTAATAAGCGTGCATCTTCTAAGCGCTTTCCAAGTTATGTGATTGAATGTATCGAAAACTGAGCAAGGATGCATGCTGCGCAGAGGAGACCTGCGCAGTGATGTCCTGCGCAAGGAAGTCCTGCGCAGAGAACCACAGTCTTGCTTAGATCATTCCTTTTCACTCCAAGCTTCAAGAATATGAGGTTGTTGAAAGATAAGCATAAGGACCAAGTTAATCTGCTCTGCTCATAAAAGCCATGCGTATAGAGAATGAGCAAGTGATGCTATGCGCGCGGAGAATAAGCAAGTAATGCTATGCGCGCGGAGAATGAGCAGGTAATGC
>JAOWBW010000494.1:866089-946638 GCA_026119855.1 Campanula takesimana | reverse complement strand
GATCGTGATGATGAATAATTGAACCAAGAATTTGACAATCATCTTTAAGGTTGTGAAATTGTTTCACAAATTAACTCCATTAAGAACACCATTTTGGAATGATGCGTCTACATGGAGATATAGAACCTTATTGGATATGGTTCATTAGACGATAAGTCAAATTGATCTTCCACTATTATTTTGGGGTTATACATTGGAACCGCTATAATTACACTAATTTGAGTTCCATCAAATATGTTCAAAGGAACCATATGTTATATGGAATGGAAGAAAACTTGGTTTGTCTTTCATAAAGATTTAAGAAAGTGGAACTTTTGTGAAAAGACTTGTTTGGAACAACCTCACATTTAAATCTAATAAATGTATTTTCATGGGATATCCTAAGGAAACTTGAGGATATATTTTACTTCTAAGAAACAAATTGTTTGTTGGTGATGGTACTTTTCTAGATAAATTGTTTATCTCTAAAAGAACCAGTGAGTAAAATATATCTCGAACTGTTCAAGACCTAGAAAATTACATAGAACCTTAGATGGAAGTTGAACAAACTTTTACAACGAGTTGTGAAATTCGTTCAAGTTGCACAAGTTAATTGCATATAGATAGGTTACATTCTATAACAAAATATTGGATTTCTCGTAATAGAAAGTATTTGAGTAAAGTTCAATTAGAATGACATATTTACCACCTATCAAAATGCGAGTCCGCTCCATATTTAGATTAATGGCTTGGAGTCATAAAATCTAAAAGCAATCCATGTAGTATACAAGTTTGGAACTTGATCATTCTAACCTAAGGCGTAAAAACTAAAGGATGGAATTGAGTTTTCTTGGAGAAAACTTACATGGGTAGCAAGGAACATACTATTAAGAAAGACAAAATTGAAAGGTTGACTCATATTTCGACTATGATAAAACTCTCTCACACGTAGTCATGCTTTAAGATATTAGAATTCTCATTGTCACATCTTCATGTTTGGAATATGAATTAACAAATGGAAAAATTCTAATAAAGTATGCAAGTTGCGAAATCCATGTGATGGATTGAAGCAAGCTTAATGGATTGAAACAATCATTTTGATGAAGTGTTCAAATCGTTTGAAATTTATCAAATATGAGACTTGTGTTTGCTAAGATATTAGTGGGAGCATAGTCTAATTCCTAGTCTTGTTTATGTGGTTGACATATAATTCATTTTGAAAGAGTTTCTTATGAAAGACTTAGGAAGAAGCCGCTTACATCTTGGAATTAATATCTATTGATATAAATCTAGGAAGTTGATTGATTTGTGTTAAAGTACTTATAAAGACAAAGTACTGAATTGTTCAGTATGCAAGACTCTTGGAGAAGAACTTGCAAGGTTGTCTAATGACAATATTCTTGACAAAACTTAATCTTAGTGGAAGATTAATGAGCAAGAATAATAGTTATATCATTTATCCTTAGACCTGAGATTATCATAGTCTTCCACAAGAGAACATTATGTTTGACGTACGCAAGCGCTACCCCTAACCGGTGGTTATAAATGCTACGATTGGCATAATCGGATTTATGTAGGGAAAATGATAAATCAAGATGGGATTTATCCCTCTCTCAAGAGGGGTATCTGCTTGGCCTCTCGATGAGTGAGATTGATGATAGTGTACGGCCGTACCCAAATGAATTGAACTATTTAATGTCATTTGCTCATATCAATCTCTCGGGATCAAAAAAGCATTGGACAACATAAGTTGAAATGGACCATGACTTATGTCCAATATGATATCGTGTGATAAAAGGATTGTGATATGTTCTATGAGGATAACGAACTTTGGTTAAGTTATATTAATTGGGTAGTCATGATGGCTTGCTAGAGTCCGCTCATGATTTATGGGTTTGACCTTGGTCAGACTCATTACCAACTTAATATAATCCTATGGGGTCACACACAAAAGGACGAATCAAGAAAAGCAAAAGCTGAATTCCTGGCCGGCACGGCCGTGCCAGTTATACAGCACGACCGTGCCGATTTGCACGAACGTACGGATTAACAAACTCGACCGCGCCATTATTCAACTGCGGCAAGTCAAGATCGGACCAAGTGGCACGACCCTGCCATTTAGTGAGCACGACCGTGCCAAAGTACCTGGGGCATGATTTTGTGCAGTTTAATTGGGTGACGGGATTTAGGTCTTCTAGGTCATTAAGGGTTAATGACTAGGGACTATAAATACAACTTTTCACCAGCCATTAAATGTGTGCAACCCAATATGTTTGAGAAACATAATTCTTGATCCAAGATTGTGAATCAAAGATCAAGAGCACATAAAATTCATATAGCCTTTGAAGATTAGAAAGTGTGTTTTCTAATGGGTCTAGCAATCCAGATCTAGAATGGTTCTAGATATTCGTTCGCGTGTGGATACACATAGAGGATGCTTGCTTTAACATCTCAATTTCATGTTCTTGTGATCATGATCCGAAGAACGTGGAGATCAAATCTAAAGCTTGAAGACTTGAAGATTTGAAGATCCGGAAAATTTAAACGCTCAGCAACGGTTAGTATTCTAATTCATCTTGCTATTAATTTAATCATCATGAATGGATCTTGGGGGCTTAGGGTTTTGTTGATTTTATATTGCCGTCTTCAGCTGCGCATGTTGCCTCAAAACCCAACAGTGGTATCAGAGCCCCGTTCATGTTTGGTTATTTTAATATTATCATGTTAAATATATGATTTGATTATATGATCTAGCATGATGTGAATTTAGAATAAGGGATTTATGAGAATTGTTTGGTGAAACAATTATATATGATATAGTATGATTATGAACAAGATTTTCAGTCGCTCGATTAATATGATTAATCTATTTATCGTATCATCAATCTCTTAATTGGATTATTGAATTGATAATTCTTGATCTTGAAGAACAAATTGTTTGTTCTTAGGGTTTGATGTTTATGATAATTTGATTTATCATAAATAGTTGAATTCTTAAAGAATCAAGATTTGATAAATTGCGATCGTGCGGTTCGCGTGGAACGCATGTTTTCGTGCATAATTTTCGTACAGATTACGTGCAGCGCACATGCAGTCCAGAATTTTGTGTAGAATTTTCGTGCAGTTCGCGTGCAATGTACAAATTCGTGCAGTTTTTTCGTGCAGTGCAGATTTTTGAATTCGTGATTTTCAGACTCGGAGATGCATTGTTAAAATACGTATTGTTCATGGAATTGGATTCTATGAAGTAATGCATTCTTAATAGAGTTGGACTCTATGAAAGAAGTCATTATTTAATATGTATTATACTTAGAGTGGGACTCTATGAAAATCTAAAATTCATAATTATATTCACATAGTATCCATTCATTAATTAATTGGATTAATTATACCTTTATTATGCGTGTTACAATATGAAAGAACCTTCTTGTAAATTTAAGTCATGTTCCAATCCACTATTAAAACACTTGTGAGTACACTGGGTAGTTTTGTACAGGCTACGCCCTAGCGAGGTACATTGATTCTATCAGTGTATGAGCAAGATGAGTGACTCAGAGTATCCTATACGTTTAATGTGGTTTGACTTAATAAGGCTATCAAAACAGTTTTGGGCCTAAGGGACAAGATGAGATTAAAACATGTTTGACATTGGATGTCTAAAACAATCTCATAAAAGATCTAAGAGTCATACATGATATGATTGATAAGAGTTGTCTACCTAAATAACTTGATTTTGAGCAGTCGTGCCCTAGCCGACTCAAAATTGGGTGAAATATGGATCTTAGCCCACATATATTATACTCCCTCCGTCCCATCCGAAATAGGATTCTTGGTCCCGATACGGGGATTAAGGAATAATAATTTTTTATTATAAAAAATTGTTTAAAAAGTAGGTGTTGTGAGTATGAAGGAGAGAGAAAGTGGGTGGGGAATAATAAATGAAAAGTTGTTGTGAGTATGACAAGCGGGTCCTACTAATAAAAAATAATACTCCCTCTGTCCCTAAATGAGTGTCAATTTTCAAGAAATCTTTGTCCCTAAATGAGTGTCTTTTTTGAACATAACTTTCTCCCTAAACGTTTTTTTTTCGAAAAAATTTTCACCGGTTTCTTTATACGTGCAAAACTAAAGGTTTGGAAAGGAGATTACAAGATTATATATGAATCGTTGTTACCAAATTGTTCAAAAAGTTGAGATTTTCAGTGTCCCTTAAAATGGAATCTGGACACTCATTTAGGGACAGAGGGAGTAAAAGCTTTCCATTTTGGGATGTCCTATTTCGAGTGGGACACCCAAAATGGCAAAAACGTCCTATTTCGGGTGGGACGGAGGGAGTATTATACAAATGTTGTATATGAAGGTTATATATTTAGTGGGAGTATTTATGAAATATAAATAATTTATCTCTTAAATGATTGGTATGAAATATAGGTGTATATGTTTATTTGCATATTTGTGTAGAATGTTCTATTATGCTTTAATTATGTTTATTACTGCGATCTGTTCTTTAAAAGGAATAGTTAAATGAGAATGAAATTAATTTATTTGATTGGATCATGAGCTTAAGAATTGTTCTAAAGCAAGAACGAAAATTATACATTCTAAATAATTTTAAGTAACCTAAATTGCAATATTAATTTGATTAATATGTTTCCGTAGGGTCATCAAAATTTAATGTGATTAACTTGTTGATGATCTTAGATTCATGAATAAATTGTTTATTTTTGGTTTTGATGATCTTGATGATTGGATCACCATGAACACCAAATCCTAAATGAATCAAGGAAAACAATTTTAAGGTAAATTTGAAAATTTAAAATCTACCGCTTTTATGATAAATATTTTTGAGTTGAATTTAATTGTCAGATGACTGGTTTTAGAAAACGTGTTTCCTGAAATTAAATGTCAGTTTTAAAATTAATCTGGGATTGAATCTAGTTTCAGATGGCTGGTTTTCGAGACCGTGTTTCCTGAAAAGTGATGTCAATTCAGAATTCAGAAAACTGAAATCAGAATCCTGAATTGTTCTTGATTGCTGAAATCAGTTAAATTGATGAGACATGGAATTTAGAAACAAGACTACAGATTCATACGGAAATGTGGATGCCTTTTTGCTTTGTTTCGGCCGTATGGACTGTTCTCTAAATTTCTGAATGATGTATGAAATTGTGGATGCCTTTTGGCTTAGTTTCGGCCGTACAGTTTGTGCTCTCAATATCTGAACTAAAGTGCGGAAAGATGACGATCTAAGTCGAAAATTTGATTTTTTATTTAATGAATTTCTAAAGGAAAGAAAGATTAAAAGATAAAGGTAAGACAAATGTTGTCAAACCTAAAGGAAATAATTGTAGCTAAAGTTATAACTCTAAATAATGCAATTTTGTAATATGGCAATTGGATTGACCATTAAAATAGCAATCGAAATTCTGGATGATCAAAGAAAGTGAATGGTAGTGAGACTACCACTTCGAACATTTATGTTATAAGACTAATCTTTTTATTTTTTAATTATTGGGTATCGGATACCGGATTTGATCCCACATTTGTAAAATGTGCAAGAATTAGTAAATTGAAAGAATACTTAAAGTAAAGTTAATTTATGAATGGTAATGATGCAAGAATTGCAACATTGTTCGTAGAACACTTATGAAGTGGCCTTATTTATTAAGTAGAAAGTATTATTTTGTTTAAGATAATGAAAGATATTTATTTCTTATTGAGAATAAGAAAGTGCTTTATTTATTATGATTTGCTTTATCGTATTGTTAAATCATATAAATAAATCTAATATCATAAATCTTGAAGAACAAGATAATATATAAGGCTATAACATAAATAATTAAATTCTCAAGGCATTATTGTTTTGATCAAATAAATGAGAGACGCATATCTAAAATTCTATGGGACGGAGTTTTAAAGTCATACGATTTTGAATCATATGATATATGCAAATCTTATTAACTTGGATCAAGACATCTTTTACTAGGAGTAGTAAATGGGCTAGTGACTTATTAAAACTAATACATGTTGATGTATATGGTTCATTAAGTGGCGATGCTGAAAGAGGATTTTGGTACTACTTGGCAAAACTATTCAAAGATTCTGATTTGATCGTGATGATGAATAATTGAACCAGAATTTGACAATCATCTTTAAGGTTGTGAAATTGTTTCACAAATTAACTCCATGAAGAACACCATTTTGGAATGATGCGTCTACATGGAGATATAGAACCTTATTGGATATGGTTCATTAGATGATAAGTCAAATTGATCTTCCACTATTTATTTTGGGGTTATACATTGGAAACCGCTATAATTACACTAATTTGAGTTCCATCAAAATAGGTTCAAAGGAACCATATGTGATATGGAATGGAAGAAAACTTGGTTTGTCTTTCATAAAGATTTAAGAAAGTGGAACTTTTGTGAAAAGACTTGTTTGGAACAACCTCACATTTAAATCTAATAAATGTATTTTCATGGGATATCCTAAGGAAACTTGAGGATAATATTTTACTTCTAAGAAACAAATTGTTTGTTGGTGATGGTACTTTTCTAGATAAATTGTTTATCTCTAAAAGAACCAGTTGGAGTAAAATATATCTCGAACTGTTCAAGACCTATAAAATTACATAGAACCTTAGATGGAAGTTGAACAAACTTTTACAAGGAGTTGTGAAATTCGTTCAAGTTGCACAAGTTAATTGCATATATGATAGGTTACATTCTATAACAAGAAATATTGGATTTCTCGTAATAGAAAGTATTGAGGTAAAGTTCAATTAGAATGACATATTTACCACCTATCAAAATGCGAAGTCCGCTCCATATTTAGATTAATGGCTTGGAGTCATAAAATCTAAAAGCAATCCATGTAGTATAAACAAGTTTGGAACTTGATCATTCTAACCTAAGGCGTAAAAACTAAAGGATGGAATTGAGTTTTCTTGGAGAAAACTTACATGGGTAGCAAGGAACATACTAATTAAGCAAGACAAAATATGAAAGGTTGACTCATATTTCGACTATGATAAAACTCTCTCACACGTAGTCATGCTTTAAGATCTTAGAATTCTCATTGTCACATCTTCATATTTGGAATATGAAATTTAACAAATGGAAAAATTCTAATAAAGTATGCAAGTTGCGAAAATCCATGTGATGGATTGAAGCAAGCTTCATGGAGTTGAAACAATCATTTTGATGAAGTGTTCAAATCGTTTGAAATTTATCAAAGATGAGACTTGTGTTTGCTAAGATATTAGTGGGAGCATAGTCTAATTCCTAGTCTTGTCTATGTGGTTGACATATAATTCATTTTGAAAGAGTTTCTTAATGAAAGACTTAGGAAGAAGCCGCTTACATCCTTGGAATTAATATCTATTGATATAAATCTAGGAAGTTGATTGATTTGTGTCAAAGTACTTATAAAGACAAAGTACTGAATTGTTCAGTATGCAAGACTCTTGGAGAAGAACTTGCAAGGTTGTCTAATGACAATATTCTTGACAAAACTTAATCTTAGTGGAAGATTAATGAGAAAGAATACATGATAAGGATTCCGTATGCTTCGGCATATGGATCTATTTTGCATGTCATATTATGTACTTAGACGGGATAACTCGTATACTTGGAGTATGATGAGAACAAACTAATCATATCCTAGTGAAAGTCACTAGATAGTGGTCAAGAATATCCTTATGTACTTGAGAAGAACTAATGATGCATTCTTGATGGTTGTTGACATGGGAGATGATCTAGTAAATGGTTACATAGATGCATGCTTCCACATCGACAAGGGTAATTTAAATCGCAGTATAAACTTATGTTTAAAGTGAGTGCTATTAGTTGGAATAGTTCCAAGCAAATACACTATAAATTATTCTACGAATAAAATTGAGAATTTAGTTACAAGAGTTGTAACTAAGGGAATTGTTTGAATATAGGTGTTATTGGTAAAACTAGAAATAGTTTCTAGTGATACTAATCCTATGGACCTTTGTTGTGAAATAATGGTTATTGCACAAGCTAAGGTGCCAAAGGCTCATCTATGATCCAAACACACACTCAGACATTTCCATCTCTACGAGAAATCGTTGACATGGGAGATGTCAAAATATGCAAAATACCTTATGATGATAACAAGGACAATCTTCCTACATAAGATCCTCCACATGCTGTTATGATGGTCATAAGCTAAGCTCAATGGTATTGGATACTCATTAATTGGGCCTAGTGCAAGTGGGAGATTGTTGAAAATTATGCCCTAGGCCTTTGAGAAAGGCCTTACGTTGCATCATGTTCTCATTTGTTATGGAGATAAGAACCTTAGATTATTATATGTTTTACATGTTTATTATTATAATCCCTTTCCCTAATACTTATGAAGGACTAGTATAAGTTTAATCGATGATCATATGATGATCATGTGTATGTGATACAAATTAAACTTATGGGTACTTGTTGGAGAACAAGTACTGGACTTGACCCACCTATGAGATTTATGTCATGGTCAGATGTCATAATTAAATCTCATAATAGTTATATCATTTATCCTTAGACCTGAGATTATCATAGTCTTCCACATGATGAACATTTTGTTTGACGTACTCAAACGCTACCCCTAACCGGGTGGTTATAAAGGCTACGATTGGCATAATCGGATTCATGTAGCGAAGAATTATAAATCAAGATGGGATTTGTCCCTCTTTCAAGAGAGATATCTGCTTGGCCTCTCGATAAGTGAGATTGATGATAGTGTACGGCTGTACCCAAATGAATTGAATTGTTCAATGTCATTTGCTCATATCAATCTACTTGGGATCGAGAAAACATTGGACAACATAAGTTGACGTGCACCATGACTTATGTCCAATATGATATCATATGATAAAAGGATTGTGATATGTTCTATGAGGATAACGAACTTTGGTTAAGTTATATTAATTGGGTAGTCATGATGGCTTGCTAGATTCCGCTCATGATTTATGGGTTTGACCTTGGTCGGACTCATTACCAACTTAATATAATCCTATGGGGTCACACATAAAAGGACGAACCAAGAAAAGGCAAAAGCTGAATTCCTGGCGGGCACGGCTGTGCCAGTTATAAAGCACGACCGTGCTGATTTGCATGGCCGTGTGGATTAAGAAACTCGACCGCGCCATTATTCAACTGCGGCAAGTCAAGCTCGGACCAAGTGGCACAGCAGTGCCATTTAGTGAGCACGACCGTGCCAAAGTTCCTGGGGCCAGATTTTGTGCAGTTTAATTGGGTGACGGGATTTAGGTCTTCTAGGTCAAGGGTTAATGACTAGGGACTATAAATACATCTTTTCACCAGCCATTAAATGTGTACAACCCAATATGTTTGAGAAACATAATTCTTGATCCAAGATTGTGAATCAAAGATCAAGAATGCATAAAATTCATATAGCCTTTGAAGATTAGAAAAGTGTGTTTTCTATTGGGTCTAGCAATCCAGATCTAGAATGGTTCTAGATATTCGTTCGCGTGTGGATACACATAGAGAATTCTTGCTTTAGCATCTCAAGTTCATGTTCCTGTGATCGTGATCCGAAGAACGCGAAGAACGTGGAGATCAAATCTAAAGCTTGAAGAATTGAAGATTTGAAGATCCGGAAAATTTAAACGCTCAACAACGGTTAGTATTCTAAATTCATCTTGCTATTAATTTAATCATCATGAATGGATCTTGGGGCTTAGGGATTTGTTGATTTTACATTGCCGTCTTCCGCTGCGCATGTTGCCTCAAAACCCAATAAGAATTTCATCCCCGGTTAAGAAATCTTCATCTTCAAGTTCAACCTGTATGTCTCACTACAGCAAAGAGTCAGAGGAACTCTATGATAACCCGACCTTTACCCAAAACGACCCTTAACAGAAGGAGAACAAGAAGCTAGAAGCCCATATTGAATTTAGGTCAATAGAATGAATGAAAACGGATGAACATCGAGTATAAGATTGGAACCTTCACTGAGAAGATTTTCGCCAAAAAAAAGGTTCTATTGTGTCCGAAGGCTCTACCTCTCGGCTTAGTACATCCGGTCCAATCAAAATCTCATCCCCAACAGTTTTGCCCACCTAACACTTACTCAGTCAACTGAGGTGTACCAGTCAAGTTAGACAAGTTAGATTTATTGGGAATCAAAGAAGCCTTAGCAAAGTTTGTATTGAACATATGCAAGGGACCGGAAACACTACTCTGGCCCCTCAACCTTCTATTCATTTGCCCACAGCAACAAAAGTTCAAGGGATCCGTGATAGCCTTGCCCATTTGAGGCTAGACATCCTTTCCCGCCCCAGTTTGCCAGCCAAAACTATTTGGTAGTGCCACCTCCTTTACCGACCATCACTTATGATAAAGCCATTAGGGCTCCTAACAGCCAAACATAGCTTCAAGTCCAAATCCCTCAAACATGGACAACATCCTTGGGATTTATAAGCGAGTGCCGTTATCGCCATTCGTCTTTCTGTTTTTGAGCTTGATTTGTCGTTTAGAGTCGCCATCATGTTGTCATGTGGACATGAACCATAAAAATTCATGGATTCAGGGGTTAAGTTATCTAAGATTGGTCTTGCTATTACATATCATCATCATCATATTTTAAAGAAACAAATAAATACAAGTTGATCCAATAAATAATTTCTTATTTATTAGGATGTCGGGTTTTGTACTTCAAGACCATCTTCATGAATTGAAGAGACACTAGGATGACCCTTTTTATAGAACTAAACTACTCTAAAAATCATATAAGTAGATGAGAAAAGAGATGAAAACAGTAGGAAGATTACCTAGCGATAGCAAGAATCCGATGGATGGCCTTGACTAAGGGCCTTGAGATCCAAGAGCTTCAAGTTTGTGTTGGTTTATGGAGTTTATTAAGAAATTTAGACAGAGGTTTCGCAAAAGATCTGACCTTTATGACTGTGATTCAATGTTAGGGAAAACCAGTCGGAAGACCCATTTATTTATAGGTGTTTAATGACTTTGTGATCAAGCCAAGGAAATGTAAATGGATTGGGAATCAAGTTCTTGATTGTGGAGTGATTGGTTTTGGTAACTAAGATCAGTATTTATTCAAATCCCAGGTTGCTAGAGTCTTTGCTAACAAAATTAGTCATAAACTTAACAAATCATGATGACACTAACGAGTTTTTATCCAAACACTAAGGCAAGACACAAGAGTAGTGTATTTATGATTGTATGTTAAAAATGGGGTGTCTACAAAACCTCTCGACAACAATACTTGTGAAACAAGTAATGTCGTCAATAGAAAGACATCCATTTAGAACTGCGTACGTATTCCTCGGAAGGAAATCAAACAAAACGTAGTTTCACTCCAAAAATACATGAAAACGGTCGTTTAAGTTATTTTAAAAAATGGTTTGTAAAGTTTTAAGGATAACCCATACTCAGGATTACAGGACTTTGTTCATATTAATGTCGAGTACTCAGACTTTGGAGTGTCCTCTACCTATAGCCAGAGCTACCATAGATAGTCATAAGATATTTTAGATGTCCTCTATCAATGGCCGAAGCTGTCATAGATAGTCGTTGGACGTCTCCTCTATTAATGGCCGGAGCTGTCACTAATACGCAGGATTCTGAGATACTGACGTCGATGTGAACTTTGCAAATGATTGCGGATCTCATTGGGATTTGAAACATTCGCTATTCGATGGTTGGAGCTATCATTGCTACTGGCGGGCGCTGGAATAATAGTGATTTTGATGATGTACATGTTGATGCCGAGTACTCGGACTACTTTGTTGAAATTTTGTAGAGTTGATGCTCAATCTATGTACATTTGCTTTTGAGGAGAATAAATTCATACTGAGGAGACAATTTCATTGTTCCAATTCTGAAAATATCCTTTGTTGATGACGATTCAATGTTCTGTCTTGAACCGAGTTAAACTTTGAAAATTTGACCAAAGCAGGGAGTTTTGGAATTCTATCTTAAAAGCATGGCTTTTCTGCAATTTTGATAGAAAGCAGGGGTTCTATGAGATTTTGAGAAAAAACTGGGCTTTTCTAGAATTTTAGGATGACCTTTCTAGAATTAAGATATGTCTCGTGCGAGACATCGATATTTCGCACGAGATATCGAAGACCGTTCGTGAACTGGCGCTAAAAGCCTATTTTTGAATCACTTTTTCATCTTTTCTCTAAAGACTCCATCCCTATGCGACTTTCTTCACCAAAAAACTTCATTTTTACTTGAATTCTCAAGTTAATTTAAACATTACTAGACACTACCCCCAAGCAAGAATCATGTCATCTTCAAGTCGTTCTCATAAAAAACATACCGTGGGTGCCCACACATGAAGGGAAGAAACAATTGTATTGATGAGTTGTGTCCATTCCCCAAATCCCATATTTCTCATGCGGTTAGGAGTAGTAAGGTAATGCGTCTTCATGTTTCTTATGTTTCTATGTCAATTTCATGATTGAATGCTTTGATTCCATGCATTTGTGATGAATTGTTTTAGTTTCCCCTAAAGTTGCAATTGTTAGGGTCTTGATGATGCATGTTCATTTTTTCATTTCTTCGTATTTGTTGATCCTTGATGAGGTCTTTGATCAATGTAGTATAGTAGTACATGATTTCTCTTGTACATGGACAAGTTTCATGATTGAATTCCAAGTTCATGCTTGTCTTGAAATGTTGCACACCAAGTGTTTGATGAAATGCCACAATGGGGATTTTCATCATTTTTCTAAGATTTTCCTCTTCTTGTTTGATATTGTAGTCATTTCAAATGATCAAGAATTGATAGGGGAGTGCGAAGGACGTGGCTAAGATGTGAAAAGATCTCGATAATAGTGAAAGACAAAGTTGAGTCTGTTGACCTAGCAACTTTCTTTGATGGCGTTATGGGCGAACGAAGGAACACCCATGTTCTTCAAGTGACCACCAACACTGAATCCACAGCGCTAACCGCCACCATCAGCCTCCACATATGACACTATCATCACCATCATTAGCCCACCAACTTCTGTGAAAACAAAGGAGCCCAGAAAACACAAAAAGACAAGCACGCACGCAAACTAGATCTAAGATTCATATATACGAGATGTGAGAACCCACTTACACACCACACAGGGAGAGCAAAAGAAAGAAAAAGAGAAAGAGGAGAGAATGTCTTTTAGGGGTGAATTTTTTTTAGATCTAAGCTAAATACACAAGAAGATAGTTAAGAAGAAACCGCAGAGTGGGTAGACTGGTGAATGATGGTAATGGTAGTAGAAATGGCGGTTGATAGAAAAAAGACAGCTTGGGCGATTGGTTGCGTCGTTGATGGTCATGATGGGGAGGGGCAGAAGAAAAGGGAGGTGGGGTAAGGTAGAGGAAAGAGGAAAGAGAAATGGGAAGGGGTGGAGGAGATGAGAAGATGAAGAAGATAGAGAAAAGAAAGGAAATGTGCTTTCATAAAACGTGGCAGATTTAAAGAGCAATGCTAGGGGCACAAAATAAGGTCACAAAATTTTGTTCACAGGATGAGGTGGCGATATTTTATTGGTTGCATCGATAATGGACCCGCCAAACTCTAATTAAAAATACCAATAACATCATTACACCTAGGATTTTGTGAGCAAGATTTTGTGATTTTTTTGTGTCTCTAGTATTATTCAGATTTAAATGTGGGCTTGAAGAGAGTGATAGTCTTTATATGTGCAAAATATACTTGAAGTGCATATTTGTGTCTAGACTGAATAGCTTACACCCTTACCATAAACCCCATATACATAATACACTAACCTCCACAACCCTCACCAGAACACTAACCACCAAAACTACTTTATAACCTCGCCGCACCACCTTTACTATCAACCACCACCATACCACCATCAACACCACGTCCACAAACATCACCATCAATATTGAAAACTTAAATCATCAACTATGTAGTATACATATGGATGATAGGCAGTGGCAGATGTACGTTCATGAGGGGGGGGGGTCAATTCCCCTGACTTTCCCATTTTTGTTAATTTCACCCTTTAAGATTTTTCAAATTTTCACTTTTACCCCCTGAAAAAAATACAAATACCCCCCCCCCCCTCAAGAGTTACACTAAACCCCAACCATGGGTGGATCTTCGGTGTAAGAAGGGGGTGCAAGTGCACCCGGTCAATTTTCGTATTTAAGAAGGAAAAAAAATTATATGTATGATATATATATAACTGTGCACCCCCAAAACAAATTGCTTTGTAGTATAGATGGATATAGTCTAGGCTTTTTCTACTAGAAAACTAGTGTTCGAATCCTAGCAAAAGCATTTTTAGTATTTCAATTATTACATGCTTCCTCTCCAATTTGGCTTTTATGCCCTTCCAATTTGAGCTGCTAGTTCAATTTTCTTTTGATTTTGATTAGGATAATTATTGGTTGATATGAATTATATTTAAATGATATTTTGATTTCTCTTTATTTAGTGTTCACCATATTTTTGTTTATTAAAACACAAGATAATTATATTTTAATACAAAATAAAGAGTAATTTTGAAAGTTTTGCGGACATTCATTTTAGGACGGAGGGAGTATTATTTAAAGTTTTGTATATTATAACATGTAATAGAGTAAACGACGATTATAATTTGAATTTTTAGTGTAATTTGTGCACCCGCCGGACGGAAACTCAAGATCCGCCACTGACCCCAACTATATAAACATATTGATTAGTCTAAGGTTTCAATACACACCATAAGTTTTTCATAAGTTTGCCGTTGCCTCTACTCTTAATCTGCGTGAAACCAGGCGACTGAGACGAGCACGCACACAATCGCCGGCGTCGATCAGGTATGCTTATTTCCCTTCATCCGTTCGTTATCTCTTCCTCGTCTCTCCGTCAGTCTGATTCAACCGTTGAATCCCTAAATTTTGAAATCCCTAAAAATTCAGGGAATCAGGGTTTATGAATTGAAACCCCTCTTTCAATTTTTTTTATTTTTCTTGATTTTTAATGATTGTATTCCAATTTCTTTTGAATTGAAACCCTCTTTCAATTTATTTTTTTGATTTCTAACTATTGTATTCTGACTCCACACCTGATTATTTAGCGTTGATTAGCTGGGTGGGAAATTTATTTTTTTGATTTCTACAAGTGCTGATCAATGATGTATTAGAAGTACCAATCGCAGCAAATTTATTTCGTATTCTGAATTCAGGGCTTTTTTCTTGATTTCTAACATTTTTTTTTTTTTTCAATTTCAGTTTGAGATTTTGACTGCAACTTACGACTTTTAATGGGTCCTCCGTCTCGAGATTCGAAGAGATCACGTGCGTCTGGCTCTAAATCTAATGAAGGTCCCCGTCCCGAAGGTTAGAATTTTAAATCGCAACCTTGTTTAATGTTTTTATGATTCTCAGTAAGTATGTTAGTTGTTTATGGCCGGTGTCCTGTTGGTGTGCTTGTTCTTATTGCATATATTTTGAAACAGCGTTGGAAAATTATTTCAAAAATTGAAACCTTCTCAAAGTAATGATGAGCATCACGTTCAAGAGCCTAGCGTCCCAGAGCCTAATGTGCCAGAGCCTAACATTCCAGAACCTAACGTTATAGAGCCTAACACGATAGAGCCTTCTCAAGATTTTGTTCCAGATCATCTTACCAAAAACCCAATTCCTGAAGACCTTAATTCTCAAGAACCTATTCCACAGAATAATACCCAAGAGCCTAATGTTCCACGAGTAGAGCCTAATATGCATGATCTTGTGTTTGATCCTGAGTTATGACCTTCAATTTATAGCCTTGCACGTGATGGCAAAGGGTTGGAGAATATTCGAAGGGCGTATTTGTTGAAGGGTCCATCTCAACCAAAAGTTCATGAATTTAAGAAATCAGAATTTTCGGGAACAAACCGCAAATTTCTTTCAAAATACTACAAAAAATATGAGAATTGGTTAGAATATACTACAAGCAAAGATACAATTTATTGCTTGTGCTGATATCTCTTCAAACCTGAGTCTGGGAAGCAAGGGGGTGGTGGAACATTTGTGAATAAGGGGTTTAAAAATTGGAAGAAGATTTCAGATAAGTTGAAAGAACATGTGGGAGATGTCAATAGATCTCATAATAGGTGTTACATTTTAGGTCGGGATTTGTTGAAACCGAACCGGTACATTGGTCACAATTTTGCTAAGATGTCTGATAAAAAAGCTAATGATGCACACCTTCGCCTTCTCACTTGTCTTAGAGGAATTAGATATCTTTGTCGTCAAGGTTTGTCTTTTCGTGGTCATAATGAGTCAAAGAAATCACCAAATCAAGGGAATTATATTGAACTCTTGAAGTCCTGTAGTGAAGTTAGTGAGGATGTAGAAATAGTTGTGCTTGAAAAGGCTCCAGGAAACCAAAAGTATATTGCACCAGACATCTAAAAGGAGATAGTTAATGCGGCTGCCACATTGACTAGGAACTCCATTCTTGAGGAAATTGGAGATGATTTATTTACTCTATTAGTTGATGAGGCACGAGATATATCAATCAAAGAGCAAATGGCAATTGTTTTGCGGTTTGTGAACAAGAAGGGGTGCATCATCGAGGGTTTTCTTAGTCTTGTTCATGTTGAAGACACTACCGCGCAGTCACTTAAAAAATCTATTGAAACCCTTTTGGAATCACATGGCTTGAGTATGTCTAAAATTCGAGGGCAAAGGTATGATGGGGATAGTAATATGAGGGGGGGGGGGACACAGTGGTCTCAAAAGTCTGATATTGGCTGAAAACAAATCCTCTTTCTATGTGCATTGTTTTGCTCACCAGTTGCAGTTGACACTTGTTGGGGTTGCTAAGAAATATGATGATGTTCGTCCATTTTTTGATACTTTGACAAATTTATCAAATCTTATTTCGGTCTCTCCCAAACGTAGAGATCACGTTCGATAAAGGCAGCTAGTGAGGTAGTTCAGGGAATTGGAAAATCAAAAATTAAGACAGGAAAAGGTTTGAATCAAGAAGCGACCATAAAAATGCCGGGTGAGACACGTTGAGGGTCACATTATGGCACAATCATGAGCGTAGTCAATATTTTTTATCCTATGAGTGATGTACTGGAATTTATTTGGAGAGAAGGCTATGCTTCAGCAAATAAGACTGAGGCAAAAACTCTTAACTTTGTCATTCACCAATTCGAGTTTGTGTTTCTATTGCACTTGATGAGAGATGTATTAGCAATCACAAACAATTTGTCAATGGCATTACAAAAGCGTGATTAAAATATTGTCAATGCCATCTCTCTTGTTACAGTGTCAAGAACCCGATTGGAGAAAATGAGAGAAGATGGTTGGGAGGAATTATTGAAGTCAACTTGTGATTTTTGTGTGGAACACAACATAGCAGTGCTGAAGATGGATGATATTTTTGTAGTACGGGGGAGAGCACGGGGTGGTGGTCATGGAATCACAAACTTTCATCGTTATCATGTTAAACTGTTTAACACCGTGATCGACCATCACCTTCAAGAGTTGAATAGTCATTTTGATAAGACGAATGTGGAGTTGCTTCTTTGTGTTGCTTCACTTGACCCAAGAAATTCTTTCGCTGCATTTGATAAAAGTAGATTGATCAAATTCGCTAAATTTTATCCCTCAGAATTCTCAGAAAAAGAGCGCATTGACCTTTCAAATGAACTTGAGACATACATTATGGATATGCGCAGTGATGTTGAATTTACTAGCGTGAAGGGAATTGGGCAGCTAGCTGAAATGATGGTGACAAAGAGAAAGGATGTTGTTTATCCTTCAATTTATTTACTGCTTAAACTTGCACTGCTATTGCGTGTTGCAACAGCAACTGTTGAAAGGGTATTTTCTGCGATGAAGCGCATAAAGACACTATCACGAAATAAAATGGGAGATGCTTGGTTGAATGATTGTTTGCTGCTATATGTAGAGGAAGCGATGTTTGAGAAAATTGAAAATGAAGATATTATGATGTATTTTAAGAAGATGAAAGATAGGAGAGGATTTGAGTAAACATTCTCTTATTATTATTATTATTATTATTATTATTATTATTATTATTATTATTATTATTATTATTATTATTAGTATCAAATTTTGAACGGTAAAGAAAAAAAATTAGGCATTTTATGGATCGTTAATTTTAGTTTCATGATAGGAAAAAAAAATTGTTGTTTATAACTTTTTTTACCCCTCTGACAAAAATTCCTAGTTTCGCCACTGCTGATAGGTAATAAGTTACCTAATTTAATATTATATAATAAATTAACTTAAGAAATTTATTTAATTAACAATTAGATTAGTAATTTATTGTTGTAATAATTATTTAACTTAGATATTATATAAATAACTAATTATTTTAATATTTAATAATGACTTAAATTAATATTTAATAATGACTTAAATTAATATTTAATAATTATTTAATTTAGTAATATGAAGAAAAAAAATATACTAATAATTAATTGATTTAAGTTCATAGATTATTTTATTTTTAATTATATTTAATTTTTAATTATTAATTAAGAATTAAAAAATTACATTCATTTTTAATTTCGTGCTCAAATTTTAATTCCCGCTCATATTCGGTGACGGCCAAATCGTTGCTAATTTTATGTCCATCCCTAAATAAAATTTTAACGAGGTCAAATTTTAGCAACGAGGAAGTTGTTGCCATTTTTCCAAAAATTGCAACGAAAAATCATTAATTTACTTTTGTCCGTTACTAAATGGCAATGATTTATGGTCGTTGTCATTTGTCCCTTGACAAATTATACTCCCTCCGACCCAGAAAGATAGTTCATCTTTTTTCGTTGTTACTACGAGGGAACTTTGAGCAGTTATAAATGCTACTTATAATTATGTTAATGTGAATCTAAAAAATGATATTAATAGTATTTATAATGGTGTATCAAGAACAATTTTAAAAATTTCATTAAAATAATTAAAAATAGCCTTAATTATTACTCGAAGTTCCTTCGTAAAACCCATAAAAATAGAGAGACTATCATTCTGGGACGGAGGGACGGAGGGAGTATAATTCTATTAGTGTTTGTTAATTGTCAAATCGTAAAAACCGTAGTGGATGAGTAAAAATTATCGTAGCAATAGCCTTTTCCAAAAAATTAAATTCAACATATAATAAATTAAATTTTCAATACTATTAAAATGGTAAAAAAAAATCCCGTCAAACCATTACAAATAGCTAAAATCACTTCAAGTTTACTATAGCAAAATATGATTTAATAATCTAATCACATTTTACAAATCGTCTCCAAATTTTGATAAATACAGTATGAAACAATAATTAGACGGTCACATAACGTTTTCGAATTAAAATAACGTTGTCAAACTCAACGCACGTGGTAACATCAACTTGCACAAAGAGTTTACCAGTACTCCCTCCTCATCATGTATAATTATTTTTTCTCAAAATAAATATATTTAAAAAAATAGCTTTCTCTATAAAGGTTTTTTTACTAAAATTTTTTTACTATCTTTTTTATATGCAAAAACCAAATGTTTAGGAAGGGGGACACGAGAATATGAATATACTTTTCTCACTAAATTGTATAAAACGTGAACATTTTTCTTAATGTTCATTAAAATAAAATTTAAATATTCATTTAAGGACGGAGAGAGTACAACAATAATCCTTTTGATTCTTAGAATAAACAATAATCCTTTTGCTTATTTGAACGGTAACTGCAAATTATATTAATAGGTACTTCGTTAACGCAATCTTCTAAACAAAAACTTCAGTTTAGACCAAAGATCTCTAGCTCAAGCGGTATCCGGTGCTAGCTTCCCATGTGGAGGTCACGAGTTCGAATCCCGTCAAGGAGAATTGTGTTAGCCTATTTATAGGCCTAGTTGTAGCCTTCATGGCATTTGTGTTAGTAGCCTAGTTATAGGCCCAGTTGTAGCCATGACATTACCAATTAATAAAAAAACTCTTTTTTTAAAAAAAAAAAAAAAAAAACTTCAGTTTAGTATTTTCAGTCAATGAAGTATATCTATTTGTGCCGTAATATATAGTTATTAGTCAAACAATGGTTAACTATTGTATTAATCATTATATTTTTATTTTCAGTCAATGAAGTATACTCCCTCCGTCCCACTAGAAGTGAGACTTCTTTTCTTTTTGGGCCGTCCCACTTAAAGTGAGACTACCCAAAATGGAAATGTTTTAATATACTTATATTCATCATTCCCCACTATTTAACCCCACTCATTCTCTCTCTTCATTTTCCACCACTCATTTTATTCAACCAACACCACTATTTACCCCACTCATTCTCTCTCTTCATTTTCTACCACATATATATCACTTTATCTTAAATATCGTGCCCACTCCTCTAGTCTCACTCTCAATGGGACGGAGGGAGTATCTATTTGTGCCGTAATATACCAACAAACGCCTAGTCCCTGATCACGTGATAGGGAGTATTCTAGTTCAATTAGATGTTTCAGGTTAGAGCCTTAAAAAAAGCAGAAGCGTTATATTTTGTAAAAAAAAAAAAAAAAAAAAAAAAACTTTGTCGCTTTTATATTCCTATCCAACTCGAATCAAATTAGTTAACAATAGTGTTAGTGTTTTTTTTTTTTTTTTTTTTTTTTTTTTTTTGAAGAAATAGTGTTAATGTTTAGATATTGGTGATTCAGAAAAATAAAAATATAATGATTAATACAATAGTTAACCATTGTTTGCGTACCTTACATAGGCAAGCCTACCAATTTCTTCCATAATATAAACTTTTTTCTATTATAGCCCCTAAACTATTTCTATTAATCATTACATGAATTAAAGTTCAATAAATTTAACTAAAATAATTTAATTAAAACTTTAACAAACAACAATTTAGCTCCTTGTTATTTAATAAAAAGATATATAGACTCTTACTAACTTAATATTTCACATTTTAGGCCCATATTCGATGTATGATTATACATCAGCATTAGCTAATTATGCATTATAATTATGTGTCACATTAAGATTTTTTGTTACAATGTTGACGTCCTTTAGAGAAAGAAGGATTATTAATTATAAGGAAGGCAGAAAAAAAAAATGAAGGTACAACAAGAAATAATCAACGGTCATGGATAGTGTTAGAGAAGTGACTTTGAAATAAGTAAGATACTCCATCCATCTGTTCCGGAAATATAGTCTCATTTTGACTTTTTATGGTTAACAAAAATAAACTTTGACTAAATATTATTGTCAATTTAATGATTACAATAAAATTCTAAAAATTGTTATTGATAAATCACTTAACGGTTTATCAATCACAAATTTTAGAATTTCACTAGATTGATTATATCGTCACTAATGGTTGTCAAAGTTTTTTTTTTTTTTTTACCATAAAAAGTCAAAAGGAGACTATCTTTCTGGGACGGATGGAGTATTTTGAAAAGACAAAGAAAAAGACAAGCAGTGAAATTCGGCTGAGCAGCAAGCAAGATTTGGCCGAGTGTCATGCTAGGTTCGGCCGAATCATCTGGTTCCGGGCCTGGGCTCAGCGGCGGCTTGTGCAGGAAGAAATAAAGTCATTTTAGGGTTTTGTTTTGTACTCTTTCTGTCTACAAGGTTAGGACTCTAGCAGTATACTCCCTCCGTTCCAAAAAAGTTGAAACATTTATTTTTGAGTTGGGAAAATTAAGGATATAATATTATATTAAGAATGAAAGCTAGAGAGGAAGAGAGAGAATTAGTGGGGGTGCAAAGAGAATGAATGGAGCATAATGAATGGTTAGGAGGAAGAAGGAGAATGAGTGGAGGATTATAAAAGTAATAAAAAGCTTCCATTTTTGGATTGTTACAACTTTTGTGAAATACTCTAAATGGCAAAATGTTGCAACACCCTTGGAACGGATGGAGTATATACTAGTGGTAATTAGTAGCCTCCATAGAGACAGTAACAGAGAGAGAAAAGAGAGATCAATAATTCTAGATCTAGGGTTTGCACAGTCATAGGAATTTTGTGATCAAAATTCGTGCAACATAGATTAGTGTGATCATTAGTGTTTCTTCTGTAATTGTTTCTCCAACCATATTAATAATATATGTTAGCCCTTTGCCCGTAGACGTAGCCAATAGGTTGTTGGTGAACCACGTAAATTCTGTGTTCTTGTTTGTCGATTTGGTTTCATTATTTTCTGTCATCTCTTGGGTCTGATTTACTAACAAGTGGTATTAGAGCCTTGTTAGTTGAGAAAGATCAAGGTATTCCGCTGCTGCGGAAGAGATGAACTTCGGGACAGACTAGAAGATCGACAAGTTCGATGAGAAGAACATGTTTTGATTATGGTAGATCGCGATGCAGATCGCGTGTAGAAACGTGCAGATCACGTGCATTCTTGGTGCAGATCGCATGCAAAAAATGTGCATATCGCGTGCAGGTTTGGTACAGTCGGGGTGCAGTTTTTGGTGCAGTCCAGGTGCAGTTTTGGTGCAGTCCTGGGTGCAGTTTTGGTGCAGCGCACGTGCAGAACACGTGCAGTGTCCGTGCAGAAATTAGGGTCTCTAGGTTGAACACATCTGGTATTGCATTCTATTGCCTCTGAAATATTTGAGTTTGGGATTTTATTAGTTATTCTGAAGCTCTTCACTGTAAAGGATCGAGAATCAATAAATTTGAGAGCAGTCAGTGATTACTCATCTGTGCTAGCAATAGCAAGTCTGGTACTTCTGAATCCGGAAGCTCGTTTATTGTTCGTTGGTGATCCAAGAACGCATCTGGAACATTCTAGTGTCTGATATCTGAATCTGAAGCTAGGGTTTTGTGATCAGAATTTAGTTATCTGGTATAATCTGAACATCCAATATCTGGTGTAGTCTATTCTAGTGATGTAGAAGTAGATACAAAATATGTGTTGCCTGAGCAATAATCTAGTTATATCTCAGAGTTGTACATCTAACTCCGCATTTGAATAAATCTGAGTCTTGTACTGCAGGCAGTGACAAGTCTGTAGAGGATTCGTATCACATGTTTTTCGCGCAGGGAGTGGTTTGCAACGTATGAGCAGAAGACTAGAAGACTGGGGGTAATTTATATGGCCAATGGGTCAGTCTATAGGGTAATTGGCATGGACTCTATAAGGGTGAAGAATTCTACTGGTAAGGTCTGCACATTGAATAAGGCCAGGCATGTTCCACGAGTAGCAAATAATTTCGTATCTCTTAGTTGGTGGATAAGAAGGGGTACAGTTTCAAGGGTGAAGGTGGAATTTTGACTGTCTGCCAGGGTTTGGATGTGATTTCTGAGATAGGTGATGGTGTTGACATTAATGTGGAACAGTGATTTACTATAGGTGGGAGTGAACTGGGCAAGCCACAGTTAGAAGATCAACACACACACCAGGTTTATCTATATTGATTGGAAAGATCCAATGTCGTTTGGATGTGCCATATCTGAAATTCTGTTAGTTGCCAGTTGGGGTGATTATGGGTGCCCGTAGGTATACATCTGGGTGTCCAGTGGGATACATGCATGCAAGATTTTTGATTGTTCGGAGGACAAGGTTGTCTGTCTAGTAAGGAAAATTCTGGGTGTCCAGTGGGATACAAAGCACGTGCAATATCTGGTTGTCCGAAAGACATTTAAATCTAGTGTATTTGACGAAAGACATACTGAGGCAAAAGTAGAGAAATTTGTTCTTGTACAAAGGATGTGGATCAAGGTGGAGTCTATGTCAGTGTTTCGTACGTTTGAAATATTAGGAGAGATTCAAAGTCAAGGTGGAGATTGTTAGAGAAGTGACTTTGAAATAAGTCAGACATTTTGAGAAGACGAAGAAAAAGACAAGCAGCGAAGATTTGACCGAGCAGCAAGCAAGATTCGGCTGAGTGTCATTGTTGGTTCGGCCGAACCAGTCTCATGACTCGGCCAAATCATCTGGTTCCGGGCCTGGGCTCAGCTGTGGCTTGTGCAGGAAGAAATAAAGTCCTTTTAGGGTTTTGTTTTGTACTCTTTCCCTCTTCAGGGTTAGGACTCGAGCAGTATATATACTAGTGGTGATTTGTAGCCTCCATAGAGACAGTATGTAACAGAGAGAGAAAAGAGAGATCAATAATTCTAGATCTAGGGTTTACACAGTTAAGAATTTTGTGATCAAAATTCGTGCAACATAGATTAGTGTGATCATCAATGTTTCTTCTGTAATTGTTTCTCCGATCATATTAATAATATATGTTATATATCCCTTTGCCCATGGACGTAGTCAATAGGTTGTTGGTGAACCACATAAATTTTGTGTTGTTGTTTGTCAATTTGGTTTCGTTACTTTCTGTCATGATCTCTTGTGTCAGATTTACTAACCTATAGAGTTGCTAATTGTGTCAATTTTCAGTCAAATAGTAATCCATCAATCCAGAGTAAGGTTTCTATCTTGAGTTTGCATGCTTAAAGAAAATGAGTAAGAAGTTGTAATTTACCGAAAAATTGAAAAAAAAATCCGAAAAACATTTTTCCCACTTTTCTAAGTAACATGACTTACGGACATCCGTAAGTCATTTTCAGGAATATGTTTACCTTCTCACTCACACACCCAACTCCGTATACACCCCCACGCTACCCACCCCGCCCTCCCACCCCGTTCAATTTTTTGCATATTAAAATTATTTTTTAACAACTCCCCCACCTCGACCCCTCACCTGCCCATTTTTTTTTCTTTCAAGCATTCACAAACAACAACTTTTAATAATCTAACACGTTAATATAATATCGATTTGGCACAGTTACACTGACACAATAAAATGGAACAATAACGAAATGAATAATACTAGGGCTAGCTCTTATACCATGATATAAAGACTGAAGCTCCATCTCAAAACCAAATGGCCATGAGAGGGTAGCCCAAGATCTTTATATGGTCAAGGCATGACTTATTAATTTTCGATGTGGGATAATGTCTCTAACAAAAATATCTAAAACAACCACAACATATGCCGGATTGTATAATAGGCTAGTTGCACATGCAGTCGCATTATACAAACCCAGATTTAGATGTTTGTAATTTGTTTGTAATTTGTTGTTTGATGCGTCTTGTTCATATTATGCCCGCATGGCAAAGGCGCTTAATAGATAAGTGTTATTAGATCGGTAGTGATATTTTTGTACATAAGCAAAAATAAAATTAAAACGTGCTGTGGGCTTTTAGTAAATAATCAAAATAGCTTTATTTCCGCTACCGTTATGCGGTTTGTTGGGTAGTGGTGGTGTTTGAATGGTGGTGATGGACTGGGTTAGATGGTGGTGGTGGTGATGACAGAAAAAGGGAAAATAGGTCATTTTAGTACCCAAAGCGAGTTAGGAGTATACTTGATTATGGGGTGATTTGAATATTTTGATAATAATACATGTTAACTTCTATTAACTTTGGTTAACGATTTTGGTAAATTTTGCTAATTTATTAATAGTATGTATGTTGCTTTTATTGTTACGATGGTAAAATTGAAAATGTGAAATAAGTGCATCATCAACGGCGTATCCATATTTATGCATCAACAATTACTAAATATCTAAATTCACCACCGATACGTATATATAACATCCTTTTATTTTAAATTAAATTTTATTCCATATATTACAATAACGCGAAACGACAATCACACATCAACAGTTACAACTAACATACATTAAAAACATCAGTATTTTTTTCAAACTATCCATGCGATCTTGATGAAGGAAATTAAGACCATTTATTCAAAATCATTTGCTAGCATCCGCGTATGCTAGAATTTACTTTCCATGAGGTATAAGACGGATTGGGAGATGTTTTTCTGGTATCGCGACGGGTTTAAATGTCATTTTTTCATCTGGAACTATTTTCTCCCAATAAAACTTAGTCACCAAACAATGCATGAAGACAAGAACTTCAAGCCGAGCAAAGTCTCTTCCCGGACATATCCTCGGTCCTCCTCCGAATGGCACAAATGTAAAAGGTTCAGGCCCCTTTCCTTCAAATCTCGACGGATCAAATTTCTTTGGGTCCGGAAAATATTCTTCATTGTGATGCGTCGCATGTGAGCTTATAAAGATCTACAAAAAATAAAACAAAGTCAACCAACTTAACTGATTCTGTTACCATATAGTAGAAAATTCAAGATCTCTGTTAATAGTCAAAAATTGACTTTCTCTGTTCCATAAGAGTCAAAATTTAATTTTATTCAATTTGTTTATTTTATTTAATATTTATTTACGGATGGAGTAATTTTATATGGAGTGAGTACATGCACTCCTACCTTCCATCCTTTAGGAATAGTGTATCCTCCAAAAGTGAAATCAGCTATAACATTCTTGAAATTTCCAGGTGCTGGACTTGCAATCCTTAGTACTTCATCAACAACGTTCCTCGAGTACTTCATCTTGCGAACGTCTTCCATGGTCAACGACGACTCCTTCTGCTCTTTGGAGTTCAATATTTCCATTTGTTCTGTAAATCAACCAAAGATAAACACAATTATAGAAATAATAAAAACTGTGCGAATTCGTCTGGTCTATGAGCATATGATATGATGTATACTCCTTCCGTTCAAAATGATATTATCACCTTTTTATTGGTACTTCGAAATAATATTACGAAATATTTTAATTTAATTTAATTATACTCAAGAAAATTCAAAATTAGTTAGTGATAGACCATTAAAAGTACAAATCAACAACTTTTTTTAAAAAAAAATCATTTAGATAACCAAATTGGCCTAAAATTAGTGTTCCTATTTCGTTTAAATAAGCAACAACAACATAAAAACAAAAAAAAAAAGTGGGGGCTTTATTTTGGTACGAAAGAAGTATACTCCATCTATCCCACAATACTTGTTATTTTAGACATTTTCACACGGAACAATACATATAAATTATATTAATCTTAAAATACTTCAATTAGTATTGCTTTTACATTTGACTAATTTATTTCATATACATTTCATATATAATAAAAGTTAATTAAGTGAATAGTTGGTAAACAACGGTAAAAAAAATGGTAAAGATTATAGGTAAATAGGTAATAGTAAAGTGACCAATATCATGGGACGAATTTTAGCTCTTTAACAACAAGTACCATGAGACATGGATATATCGCACGTACCTTCCAAGACTTTAGCATATATATGTGGATGATCTGCAAGATAGTAGATAATAGACGTGATTAGGCTGCTTGAAGCGTCGTGGCTAGCAACCATGACAGATAAAATATCGTCAGCTATATCGTTTTCGGGCAAAAACTCGCCGTTTTCATAAGTTTCAAGGATCATCTGCGCGAACAAGTATTCTTTTCCAAGTTTGATCTCTTTAGTGACGGCTTGACTTCTTAGCTGCCTGATAATTTGGAGAAGCTCAACCCTAATGTAGTTTGCCGCCTTTATAGCGCGATTGTAGGTGGTGCCCGGAAAATTCAAGGGGACTGCAATCACACCGGCGATAACATCGTAAAAAACATGAGCGAGTTTGGCTATATGCGCGGAATCTTCTATGCTAATAAAGCAACGACATCCGATAGAGAAAGTGAGCCATTTTGCAAGAGGGTATACGGTGACTTCGCTTTTTGGGACCCATTCTTCTTTTAAATGATCTTCTATTATGTTTTGTAATTTTGATACGTATAGGCGAAGCCCTTCGGGGTTGAGGAATTGGACTAGATTAGTCCGACGCCCTTTTGACGCCTGAGTGGAAGGGCGTCCGGATAAGAGAACTTTTTCAATAGAAGGAGGCCACCATGCGACAACAAGCTTGTTCTCATTTGAGAACAATAACTTGTTGGCCAAGGCACCGTTTAACACGGTCATCTTTTCTCCGAGTATGGAGGTTTTGATGACTTGAGAAGGGGAGTACTTTTTCATTCTATCGTGAACGAATTTCTCGGGGCAACCTTGTTGCATGGTGGAACTGAATTCGAGTGATTCTCCGATGAACGGCCACCCATAATTTCCTGGTGGAAGTTTTGAGTGGCGGCTTTTGGTCTTGAAGGTTAAGATGCGAGGGAAGAATATGGAGAGGAAGCCAAAGGCAAGCAGCAAGGATAATAGAAAGATATACTCCATGGCTATTAGAAAGTATATGCAAGAGAGCAAAGAATAAGGTCAAACAAGCTGCATTGCTTATGGTTAATCCCTTGAATGGGATGAGACTTTATAGTAATTTAGGTTTGACTTTGGCAATGTATCCTTTTTATGAGATCTAACTGATGTTATTATATTTATTACTCCCTCCGTCCCAGTAGTTTAAGGTTTTTACTTTCCTTTTTGGTCTGTCCCAGTTTAAGGTTCTTATTGCTTTATTCCATAAATGGAAAAAAACGAATAGTGCTTTGGAAAATCATGCCTTCAAAAAGTTTATTAATTACAAAAAAACCATTCATTACCTAACTTACTTTCACCCACTTGCTTTATAAATAGTGTTTTGGACATTTATATCATTTAATCTCTACTTTTGGTTGACTCATTTTCATTGTTTTTGTCTTAGTTTCTTAATAAACGTGCATAGTCAAACTAAAAAGCTTAAACCGGGATAGAAGAAGTATCTTATTATAGTAAAATGTAACTCTATGCTACTCAAAAATATTGATTATACTACTATAAACTGTAATTTATGTTATTATAAAAATCTAACTGCACCAACTCTAGATTTATTGGTTTGAACAACAGATTGAGAATATGTTGATTATCGCGGTAACTTGATAATAATAATCAACAAATCAATGAAGCATGACTCGGTCAACTCTAACCAGTTGAGTTGATTAGATTATGACGAGTGAGTTTATATCCAGCCAATTAATAAAAGACAAAAACTTCCATGCGCACATGGAAACCCTTCTCATCCATGAGACGGGTTTTTTGACCCACCCGCCCCGCCCCACGAACCGGCACCATGACACAGGGGGAGACCTTGCCACGTGGCAGCCTCTCATAGGTCATATATATATATATATATATATATGAGTAAGTCTCTTGTAAAACGCGTTTTACACTAGGCTTAGTGTAAAACGTGTTTTATTAATAACGGCAAGTAGGGTTTAAGAGACGCGGTGGCATAAGTGTAAATATTTGAAACTTATGAAATCTCAGGAGGCATATTTTAAAACTGCAGGAGACATATTATGAAACTGAAGGAGGCATATTTTTTAGAGCGATTCTCCTGTACACCCGCCGCATGGCGTGCGGCGGGCTTTCCAATTTTTTTTATTTTTTTTTTGTTACCATCCCAACTTTTTTTCCTTCAACAAAAGTAACACTTTTATAACAAAATGTAACACTTTTTTTTTATTCAAATGTAACACTTGTTTTAAAAAAAATGTACCACAATTTTGCTTCAATAGATAAAAGGTAACATAAAGATTGACAACTAAACTAATGTAACACTTTTTAGAAAAAGAATGTAACACTCATTGTTTCAAATGTAACAATTTTTCTCTCTCAAAATTAACATAGGATTCACAACTAAAACTAATATTACATTTTATAAAAAATGAATGTAACATTTTTTTCTCAATTGTAACAGTTTATATTCTTAAATGTAACATTATATATGATATGTAACAATTTTTTATTAAGAAAGTAACAATTGAAATACAAACCCATTTTTTTTTTTGTAAAACTGCTATTACCTTTAACAGTAGAAAGTGTTACTTTTTGAAGATGAAAGTGTTACTTTTATCAGAACAGAGTGTTACATCTTAGCTGATGAGCAACTCAAACTTTTTGTATGTAAAAAATATGTTTTTTTTAAAAAAATCAAACCATATCATGACCTATGTAGTTTTATTCGTCTCGTCGAGACGAACACAACGGTATTTTTAAATATTTTTTCCGACTTATAAAACTCAAGATATAGCATTTTAAAGGTTTTGGAGAATTTTTTTTTAACTGCTGGACAAATGGATGGATCAGTTTTAAGAAGAACCGCTGGGTAATAACGATGGATAACGCCTTGGACCGCTGGATAACGCCTTGAACCGCTGGACAAAAGCCGTTTGAGTGGGTTGACCCACGGGTTTGGCCCGTTGCACCATGTGCAACGGTTGTATATAAGAATTTGTCTATTTTTGAACTCCACATCAGACACTTTGTAAAACTATAACAGACATTTTTTTCAAAGAGACACTTCTAAATTTTAAAGCAAGCATGTTTTAAAACTGGAGGAGGCATATTTTCATACTGCAGGAGGCACACTTTTAAACTAGAGCAGGCATTTGTTTTCTTTAAAAAAGACAATGTTAAAAGTTCAAAAAAATCTCAGGAGGCATGTTTTGAAACTGGAGGAGGCATGTTTTGAAACTGCAGGAGGCACATTTTTTAACTAGAGCAGGCACTTATTTTTTCTCAAAAAATGCACTGTTAAAAGTTCAAAAAAAGTGCCTCCTCTAGAGTTAAAACATGCCTGCTCTAAAAAAAGTGCCTCCTCTAGAGTTAAAATATGCCTGCTGTGAAGTATTAAAAAATGTCTCCTCTTGTTTTAAAATGTGCCTGCTGAGATTTCCATGAGTTCCACTTATTTACAAAATTGTCACCGCGTCTTTTAATCCCTCTTAAGCCGTTATTTGAAAAACACGTTTTACACATAGTTAGTGTAAAACACGTTTTTTACAAGATTTTGTGTGTATATATATATATATATATATATATATATGTAGGTGCTCAAATGAGAACCTAAATATCATGAGAACCATGAGAACCAAGGATAGCCATTGGATTAGACACAAATCAAGGGTTTAGATTACATTTTTAGTTTAAAAATTCGGTGGCATTCTTGTAATTAGGTTGACAGACAAAGAGAAGGGCAAAATACCATGTGTGTTCTAGAATTTGCCACGTCATCACCCAAAATTTCCCTAAATTTTCAAAATTAAATAACTCATTAACTACAAATCGAAAAAATAATCCGAGAACACTGATTTTTTTGTCTCGACGAGACGAATCAAACTACATCCCTAAAGATAGGGTTTTGAAAAAATAATATTAAACAACGTCTAATTTTTAAAATACACTTAGATACAATATGTGTTTGCCTATTGTATCTAACTGCATTGTTATGAACATTGTATTGGATACAAATGGCTATTTAGCTATTGTATCTAACAGCAATGTGTCAACATTGCTGTTGGATACAATAGGTGTTTGCCTATTGTATCTAACTGAATTGTTATGAACATTGCTATTGGATACAAATAGCTATTTAGCTATTGTATCTAACAGCAATGTGTCAATATTGTTGTTGGATACAATAGGCGTTTGCCTATTGTATCTAACTGAATTGTTATGAACAATGTATTGGATACGATAGCTATTTAGCTATTGTATCTATATAGCAATGTATCAACATTGTTGTTGGATACAATAGGCAAACACCTATTGTATCCAATACAATGTTGACACATTGTTGTTAGATACAATAGCTAAATGGCTATTTGTATCAAATACAATGTTCATAACAATTCAGTTAGATACAATAGGCAAACACTTATTGTATCCAACAGCAATGTTAACACGTTGCTGTTAGATACAATAGCTAAATAGATATTTGTATCCAACATCAATGTTCATAACAATTCAATTAGATAAAATAGGCAAACACCTATTGTATCCAACAGCAATGTTGACACATTGCTGTTAGATACAATAGTTAAATAGCTATTTGAATCCAACAGCAATGTTCATAACAATTCAGTTAGATACAATAGGCAAACACCTAATGTATCCAACAGCAATGTTGACACATTGCTGTTAGATACAATAGCTAAATAGCTATTTGTATCTAATACAATGTTCATAACAATTCAGTTAGATATAATAGGCAAACACCTAATGTATCCAACAGCAATGTTGACACATTGCTATTAGATACAATAGCTAAATAGCCATTTGTATCTAATACAATGTTCATAACAATTCCGTTAGATACAATAGGCAAACACCTATTGTATCCAACAGCAATGTTGACACATTGCTGTTAGATACAATAGCTAAATAGCCATTTGTATCCAATACAATGCTCATAACAATTCCGTTAGATATAATAGGCAAACACCTATTGTAACCAACAACAATGTTGACACATTGCTGTTAGATACAATAGCTAAGTAACTATTTGTATCTAACAGCAATTTTCATACACATTGTTATTGGATACACTAGCTACTCCCATGTTGTATGCAATGCGATATTCATATCAATACAGTTAGATACAATAGCAAACACCTATTGTATCCAACATCAATGTTGACACATTGCTATATAGATACAATAGCTAAATAGCTATCGTATCCAATACATTGTTCATAACAATTCAGTTAGATACAATAGGCAAATAGCTAAATAGCTATCGTATCCAATACATTGACACATTGCTGTTAGATACAATAGCTAAATAGCTATTTGTATCCAATAACAATGTTCATAACAATTCAGTTAGATACAATAGGCAAACACTTATTGTATCCAACATCAATGTTGACACATTGCTGTTAGATACAATAGCTAAATAGTCATTTGTATCCAATACAATGTTCATAACAATCCAGTTAGATACAATAGGCAAACACCTATTGTATTTAAGCGTATTTTAAAATTTTGACGTTGTTCAATACTATTTTTTCAAAACCCTATCTTCAGGAATGTAGTTTGATTCGTCTCGTCGAGACAAAAAAATCAGTGTTGTCGGATTATTTTTTCGATTTATAATTAATGAGATATTTAATTTTGAAAATTTAGGGAAATTTTGGGTGATGACGTGGCAAATTCTATAACACACATGGTATTTTGCCATTCCCTTTGTTTGTCAACCTAATTACAAGAATGCCACAGAAGTTTTAAACTAAAAAATTAATCTAAACCCTTGATTTGTGTCTAATCCAATGGCTATCATTGGTTCTCATGGTTCTCATGTAATTGAGTTCTCATAAGAGCATGACCATATATATATATATAAGGGTCGCGCTCAACCATTTTATATGAGAACCGTGAGAACCAATCATAACCATTAGATTAGAAAAAAAATCAAGGGTCCAGATGTTAGATACATTGGATACACTTGGATACATTAGTTAATTTTCGAAAAACAATTGAAAAATACATTAGTTTTTAACATAGTGTATCCAAGTGAAACACTTAGATACAATACTTATTAACTATTGTATCCAAGTGTAATATCGATTTTTTTGTAATGTATCTAAGTGTATCAATTGTATCTAACATATGGACCCTTGATTTTTTTTTCTAATCTAATGGCTATGATTGGTTCTCACGGTTCTCACGATAATTAGGTTCTTATTTGATCACCTACCTATATGTGTGTGTGTGTGTATATATATATATATATATATATTTGATTTTTTTATATTATTTTTTTTGGGTTTTTTTCGGTTTGTCAAAAGCAATAGTTACTATAACTAAATGTAACAGTTTGTATACATAAAAGTAACAGTTTGCATACATAAAAGTAATACATATATATAGAAAAGTAACAGTGTTTTTTTTTTCTATGTTTTCTTCGTTTGCCAAAAGTAATACTTATTACAACTAAAATGTAACGAACGTGTTGCTTATATGTAATAATGTTTATACATAATTGTAACACATATGTATAGAAAAAGTAATAATTCAACCATTTATATTTTTAGAGCTAAAAACACTTGATTAGTGTTTCATGTAAAAGTATTACATTATCTATAGAAATATGTTATAATTTTTTTTATTAAAGTATAACATTTACTGTTACAAACAATTACATTCATATATATGAGTTGTTACTTTTCAAATGTTACTTTCTTTCAAAAAATTAAATCAAAATGCACAATATTTTACATTTTTGCAAAAGCACTATTACATTTTAGTATAAATGATAATTACATTTAGATATTGTTTGGGTTACATGTAATTGTAGTTAGTATTACATTTGAAAAAATGGGTAAAACGAGCTTTTGTTTTTGTAAAACAGGTGTTACATTTACTTATGAACAATGTTACTTTATATGTATACAGTCATTACATTAAGTTATGGTAACTATTACTTTTGGTAAACGACGGAAAAGCCAAAAAAATAATATAAAAACTCAAAAAAAATAAAAAATAGCCTATGAGAGGCTGCCACGTGGCGGGTTATGCCCCATGGGTCATGGGTCGACCCGTCTCATGGATGAGACGGATCCCTTTGTTCTCATGGGAGACCACCTCTTAATAAAATAAACCTGATTTCCTTGCTACTCTCTTTCCTAATTATTTAACCATAGATTTGAACTGCTGCAATTGCAAATGCTTCTGTATCACTTTGACATACTTCTTTCAAAAAAAAAAAAAAAAAAAACTCATTAAATGCAAAACTATTTTAATTTTATTTTTCTAAAACACTCGTAATTAATACTCTATTTTCCAATATATAATCGTACACACCTCTTAGACATTTACTATGTGTAATATATCCTTGTATTTATACTAAATTTGTTTCTGCAAAAAAAAAAAGTGTAATATATGAGTAGTATTAAAAAAAAATCATAGACTTACTTGTCATGCTTAACAACTTTTCACTTACTATTCTCTACACTCACTTTTTCTTTTCTTCATTCTAACAACACCATGCATTTTTAAAGTACTCCCTCAGTCCCATGTATTTTGATCACATTTGATTTTATTCATCAACACAAGTCAAATTTGACCAAAACAATATTAGTATCCTAATGAGATTTTAAATTTGTTAATGATAAATCACTAAACAAATTATCAATAACAACTTTTGGAATTTCATTCGGATGATTAGATTGACATTAATTTTTTATCAAAGTTTACTTGTATTGATCAAAACAGTCGAATGTGGCCAATACAAATGAGACGGAAAGAGTTTTTCTTAATTCTTATTTTTAATATGAAATTAATGGTTTGTTATGAAATAGAGAAGTTATCTTTTGCTTATAAATAAGGTGTGAGAGAATTTGTTTTCTTTTTGAATATGTCTTAAGTCAGGGAAAAATGAGAGGAGTTGTACCTTAAATCTTATATAATGTGAGATTTATATCATGGAGTCACTTCTTTGAAAAGAGGGAGAGAGTGTGAGATTAAAAAGCATAAAATCTACCGTTCAACTCAACAAATCTTATTTTTTATTTTTTTTTAAAAAAAAAACACTCAAAAAATCCTATAGTCCATTTTAATAATTATAAAAGAGGGGACGTATCAGGCAGTGTTCTAAAAGACAGGCGCCTAAGCGCTAGTCGGGGGTGGTCTGCTGCGACTTTCGTCAAATCGATCAAATTAGGCGCTAGGCGGGCCTAGGTGGGTTTAGGCGGATTCATTGAAGAAAAAAAATTGTTAATATTTTATCAATATACTACTCTGGTCCGGCCACAAATATAAGCAAAAAAAAAACCTATCTTTTCATATATTAAAATATAATTAAAAATCTAGGCGCTAGGCGCTGCTCCGTTAGTTAGATATTATTATTTTATTTAGAAACGATTATATCTTCACAAAAATATAAATTAAAAATCAGAGAATACTTTCACTTATAATTCATTTTTTGTGAGAATTCAAATATATTATTATTATTATTATTTGACAAATAACAAAAATAAGTGACATTATTAACTACATACTCCCTCCGTCCCACCTCACTTGACACCCATGAGGTGGGCACAATAATTAAGGACAATGAATAAAATAAGAAAAATGTGTGGTAGAAAATGAAAAGAGAGAATTAGTGGGGTAAATAGTAGTGTTGATTGAATAAATTGAGTGGTGGAAAATGAAGAGAGCGAATGAGTGGTGGGGTAGAGTGAATATAAAATAATAAAATATATGCTATTTTTGGAAGTGTCAAGTGAGCTAGGACAGTCCAAAATGGAAATAAGTGTCAAGTGAGCTGGGAAGGAGGAAGTATATATTCATAGATTTATAAAAAAAAAAAAAAATGCGCAAATTTCTCGACCCCACCTAAGCCCCGCCTCCGCCACGTCTAGGCACTAGGCGGCGACCGCCTAGCGATTTTTAGAACACTAGTACTCCCTCCGTCCCAGAGTAAGAGTCATACTTTCCATTTTGGTACGTCCCAGAGAAAGAATATTTACTATTCACTCCACTCATTCTCTCTCTTATTTTACTTTTTTACTCACAACACCAATCAATTCACTATTCTCTCCCACTCATTATCTCTCATACTTTACTTTTACACTCACAACATTTATATCACTTCTAATATTTATTAATAAACGTACAAATGAGGGGTAGAACTCTTACTCCTGGACGGAGGGAGTATCAGGTATGGGCATAAAGAATTGAGGCTGCAGCTCTCAACAAATACGCCGCATTTACTTCAGTTTTAGTCCATGCGCCAAATTCGCCTCGACATACATGTGACTAAGAAAAGAGTGGGGATATACAGACTACCAAATCGTTTAGTGCGCCCACTCCTTCCTTTCGTCTCATTCAAAATAATTGAACTATTGAAGTGCATACAAGTAAAATATTTTCGTATTTCTTAAAGAGTTTACGGACTTTCTTTCAAAAAAAAAAAAAAAAAAAGTTTACAGACTAAACAGGACATTATTGTAGGAGGAGTGTGTTTTGGGGGAAACTAGTTCCTAAAAAGACTTGTTTTTTACCCTTAAACCCTAAACCTAAACCCTAAACCTGAAACCTTAAACCCTATACAAATAAAACTTTTTATAACTTATGGAGAAACTAGTTTCCACCAAAATCTTGTAGGAGGGATCATTGGTTTTGTATCAGAGTTATTCCCTCTGTCCCGGTTTAAAATTTTTAATTTTGACTTCGCACGCTTATTAAGGAACAAAGGCAAATTTGAGTCAAGAATAGTTGTGTGTAGAGGATATAATTTTGCATTAGCAAGTTGGTAAAAAGTAAATATGTATGTGATGGTTTTATTGTAATATATGAACATTATGAGGACAAAATTATCCAAAAATATTGTTAATCCTTTGTCATTTAAGGAATAAAACAACTAAAAACCTTAAACTGAGACATGGAAAGTAAGAACTTTAAACTGAGACGGATGGAGTATTTGGGATGTACCTTAAGGGTATCTCCATGGAGAGAGTTAAGCAAAGGTATCAAAATAAAATTTTGATACCTTAAGCACTATTCATAGGATACCGAATTTTTATCTCCAATGGTAGGTATCAAAAATAAAATTTAATACTTATGTATTTAATTTATATATTATTAATTTTATTTTCCATATAAAATATTTTTGCTAATTAATGTTTACTATAAATATATAAATAATGTTAAATAATAATTTAATAATTATATAGTTTGAATTAAAAAAATTAAAATTTGGAAGTTATTAAATCACTATTTAATTTGCATAAAAAAAAATAATTTATTTTTACATTTCACATGTAAAAGGTTTTAAGTGTTTAAAACAAAAACAAATCAAAAGTTTTGTGGGTGTAGCAACAATAAAGAGTTAGGCAACGTACCAAATTTGGTACCTCCTTTAAATAAATCTTTATCTAATTTTGGTACCTCACATTTTTACCATTGAAGACTTTAACTCTTGGGTTAATTGCAATTTGGTTCATGACTTTTTCCGAAATTTGCAATGTTGATGTTGTCTTTTCAATTTCGCCAATTGGTATACTCACTTTGTCATTTTGTTGCAATCCGACTACAAAAGTAACTGGGTGTTAGTTTTCTAACAGATTTTATGTCATGTGACTACCACATGACGTTTTAAGATGTTTGTGAAGCTACACATACCGACTGGTATGATTCCTTTTTTAAAAAAAAACAGAAGTTAATATTTAAATCCACAACATAATTTTTTTTGGTAAACTAATTATATTATACATTAATTTGTAATTTAATTAAATGGAAATATGTAAAAAAACTGAGGACATGGGAAAAATAATCTAAAAAAAATACTACTTTCCACCATGATATACCTTCTTTCCTAACGTTTACTTTCCTGATCCTCCACCCCTCCGCCACGTTCCCACATCACTCCTTCCACAGTTCCACTTACACTCTTCCCCCGATTCATTCTCCTCTTCCTCTTCCATTTTTTCATATCAAATATTTTTATGAAATGATAACCACATATAGAATTTACTTCAAATGAAACATATTTGGGGCTAATATCTTTCTTAGATTATTATTTCACATGCTTTTTTTAAAAAAAATATTTAAAATTAATATTTATATAAAATAATTCAGTCACTCGAAAAATTGCCAAAAAAGTTATACTCCCTCCGTCCCAGACCAATGGGCACAGTTTGACTTTTTTGTCAACTGGGTCAATCTTTGACCATAATTTTATGAATATCTAGATATCTCTATACAATTCTAAAAATTGTTAATGATAGTATTTCTAATAGTGAAACAATTACAATTTTTAGAATTTCATAAAGATATTTAAATATCTACAAAAGTATTGTCAAAGATTGACTCAGTTGACTAAAAAAATCAAAGTGTGCCCATTGGCCTGGGACAGAGAGTATGTTATAGTTTAAATATTAGTTTCAATTTTAAAAATGAATCATATCAATCGGATATGTATAGCTCTAAAAATATCTTAAAACATCCCTTAAAACGTCATGTGCTAGTCACATGACATAAAATATGTTAGAAAACTAACACCCAGTTACTTTTGTAGTCAAATTGCAACGAAATGACAAAGTGAGTATACCAATTGACGAAATTAAAAAAACAGCATCAACATTGCAATTTTAGAAAAAGTCAGGAACTAAATTACTATTAACCTTATACAAATATGTCAACTATTTTCTAATTGAATAAATCGAGAAATCTCAACAAGCCTGAATTAAGACATTTGAACCTATAAAGTCTTATAGTGAAAAGCCCATATCTAAGTCTCACTTGTACAATGTCATAGGGTCGACCTCGACCACATTTCTAAAGACGACCTGAGCGTCTCACTTAACAACGATATACGTGGCAAGTTTGTTAGTCCCACGTGGATTTAGTTACAACAACAATCAAGTTTCTCCTCTTTACCTTTTTCGCAGGCGCCTGATCCAAGACAGGTGCTCCTAATTACGTGACGTTGCCTTTAAATAGATCACGCCATCCATACGTTGAAGGTAACTGCTAAACTTTTGGCTGAAACTCTTGTCATTTGTTTACGTTTTTTTTATCTCTTATAAATCGATAGTTACTCTGAATCCGCAAGGTCCTCATCGGACACTATCCCGACTAGTAGATCATTGGAGCGTTAGGATACTCCTCCACTTGGCTGAGAACTGATCAATCAAGAAAATTCCCACATCTTCAATTTTGAAATGAATAAAAAAAGTGAAGTGTGATGTTTACTGATAAGTAGGGATGGCAACGGGTCGGATACGGTCCGGGTTTGCTCAAACCCGTATCCGACCCGCAATGACAACCGCTTTTACCGAACCCGTATCCGCCCGAAAGGTGTAGAACCCGTATCCGCCCGATCGGCCCTCCCAAAAATCAGGAAACGCCATTTTTGCTTCTGCAATTCAACGGGGAGAGAGAGAGAGAGGGGGGAGCAGCTTTCAAATGCCATACATTCAAATTAAATTCCAATTCAATTCGAAATCTTAGTTCTACAGAGCTCTCTTCCTCCAAGCAACACAACCCAACAGACACGATATAGAGAAAGTAATGAAGAGAGAAAGGGAGAGGGAGAGGGGTGCGCACGGGGGACATGGAATCAAAGAAGGCGAGTTATCAAAATAGACAAAGCGAGAGAGAGATTGGCTTACCGTCGGAGAGGATGCCTTGCCGCTGTTCGTCGTTGTGGAGGAGGAGGTCGCGAGACTGGATGGAAACCCTAGATCTCCGCAGCAACGGCGTGGAAATTGTAATGTAAACCCTAGATCTGAAAGTGTGCGGCACAAATGAATATATATGCCAGGTTTTGAATGTAATTATGGCTTTCATTAAGGGCAGAATAGGAATATCACTAATATCAGTATAGCCGGCTCGGGTAGGGTTTTGTCTAGCAACCGAACCCGAACCCGTATCCGGCAGGTTTTGAAAATTGACTACCAAACCCACCCGTCCCAGGCCGGATTGCTTTCGGATACGGGCGGGTTCGGTTAAATTGCCATCCCTACTGATAAGGGACTGAGAGACTGTATATAAGCACAAAAGCACGGCTCCAACACCCTAACTAGTCTACAAGTGAGGAAGAGTGTGAAACGGTTTCACACGTAGACAGATTCCGACGAGAGAGAAAATGGAGTTGCCCGCCTCACTCATAGGGGGCAAACCATTTACTCTCTCAACGAGACATGTCTCATATGTGAGACCGTCTCATGATTTTGAATATAAGAGTAAATTATCAAATGCAACACTATTGGGACTCTTTATTTTTCCGAAAATACTCATAATTAATTGGTTCTCTATTTTTCTAAATAAATTCACATTTTGACACATATTCCCTCCCTTTCAACATAACATAATTGTCGATTTAGCATTTTTCACACATATTAAAAAATGTAATAAATGTATGATAAAAAAATCCAACCGTTAAATTTAATCATATTTCTTAAATGATTAAATATTTACCAAGAAATAATTTATAATTATTAATAAGAATATAATTGACATAAAAGAGTAAAGTTATCTTGATAATAATATAGTGTCAAATATTTAAATTAAAATTTTACTTCTAAAATGATAATAATTTTAAAATGGAGGGAATATTATTTATTTTGGTCTATGGACTCTACTACTGTACAAAGCATAAAATCTTTTATACAACTCAACAAATCATTTCGAAAAAATTATAAAAAGGGAGTTATGGGTATAAACAATTTGAGTGATGAATGAAGCTCAATAAATACGCCGCATTTATAGGCAACTTGAATTTAGTCAATTCTCTAAATTCACCTCGAGATCCATGTGACAACAAAAAGTCTTCCCCTGCTTAACATTAGTTAATCTGATTAAAATAGACAAATTCTCGCATACATCCGCCGCACGTGTGCGGCAAGGGTGCTTGGTTCCGCTGCTTCGCGCGGCTGGCTGGGGCGCTGCATCCGACTGTCCAGATCCAACCTTCCCTCTCCCAGATTTTGACACGTGTCCCTTTAAAAAAAAAAAAAACCCAAATACTTTAAAATACTATATCTTGAGATTTACAACGCAGAAAAAAAAATTAAAAATACCGTTGTGTTCGTCTCGACGAGACGAATAAAACTACATAGGTCATGATATGGTTTGATTTTTTTTTTTAAAAATACTTTTTAAGACCCAAAAAAAATTGATCTGCTTGTCAGCTCAAATATAACACTCTGTTCTGATAAAAGTAACACTTTCATCTTCAAAAAGTAACAATTTTTTACTGTTAAATGTAACAACAGTTTTTTATAAAAAAAAAAATGGGTTTGCATTTCAATTGTTACTTTCTCAATAAAAATTGTTACATTTCATATATAATGTTACATTTAAGAATGTAAAATGTTACAATTGAGAAAAAAAAATGTTACATTCATTTTTTATAAAATGTAACATTAGTTTAGTTGTCAATCCTATGTTAATGTTGGGGGAAAAAAGTGTTACATTTGAAGAAAAAAAGTGTTACATTTGAAAAAATAATGTTATATTCCTTTATAAAAAGTGTTACATTAATTTAGTCGTTAATTTTTATGTTATCTTTAATCTATTGCATCAAATTGTGGTACATTTTTGAAAAAAAAAGTGTTACATTTGAAAAACAAAAGTGTTACATTTCGTTATAAGAAGTGTTACTTTTGGTGGGAGGAAAAAAGGTTGTGGGGGCAAAAAAAAATAAAAATAGGGCATGGCTCGGCTCGGCGCCGCACGCGAGACTACCTCATTAAAATATTGCATTTGGATTTTTTTAATGAAAGTGGTCAGTTCAGTGGTCAGTTTAAATTTATTTAAATATTAAATTTTATATATTTTAATAAAATTTAAAATTTATTATTTATTATATTTTTAATGTTGTATCATTATTTATTTTAAAATTTCATTAAAATAAGTAATATTTTTATAGAAGCTTGACTAAAATTTCGTCGAGTTGATTATCAAAATTAAAAGTATGACTATCTTTTATCTTTTCGGGTATATATATACTATATATAATGTAACTCACAGTTTATTATTTATTGATAAGGTGGTCTCCCATGAGAACAAGGGGATCCGTCTCATGCATGAGACGGGTCGCCCCATGACCCATGGGCCGAACCCGCCACGTGGCAACCCACCATTGGCCGAATTTTTTTTATTTTTTTTTTTGGATTTTTTTGAGTTTTTATATTTTTTTTTCGGCTTTTCAGTGGTTTAGCAAAAAATAATAGTTACCATCTCTTAAAGTAACATTGTTCATAAGTAAACGTAATACTTGTTTTAAAAAAACAAAAGCTCGTTTTTACCCATTTGAAAAGTAATAACTTATGTATATGAATGTAATAGTAAGTTTATACAAGTAAATGTAACACTTTGATTGACGAAATTGTAACAGATTTCTATAGATAATGTAATACTTTTACATGTATCATGATAAATTTGACCCCATTATAACTTATTGTTTGAAAACAAATAGATATCTATACATATGTATTACAATTATTTACAAATACTATTACATATAAATAACACGTTTGTTACATTTTAGTTATAATAAGTATTACTTTTGGCAAACGAAGAAAACATAGGAATAACACTATTACTTTAAGAGATGGTAACTATTACTTTTCACAAACCGAAAAAAAACAAAAACAAAAAATATAAAAATTTAATTTTTTTTTTTTTTTTTTGGGGGGGGGCCAATGAGGGGCTGCCACGTGGCAGGGTCCCCCCATGGGTCCTGGAGCAGGGTTGTGGGTCGGGTAATGGGTCAAAAAAATGACCCGTCTCACCCATGAGACGGGTTGGAGTGTTCTCACACAAGTTTTTGTCTTTATTGATATGTATCACATAGATATTACTCTCTCTCCCAGACTAAGGTTATTATTTTCTTTTTTTGGTTTGTCCCAGAGACAAAGGTTCTTAGTTGCTTTATTACCTAAAATGGACCATGGGACTCACTTGTCATTCTCACGACAAAAACTCCCTACCCACTTTATCTCTCATACTTTCTCTTACTTACTTTTTCATATTCACAATATTTACTTTTTCTTAATTTCCGTGTAAAGTCAAACTAAGAGCCTTAGTCCGGGACGAAGAGAGTATATACATACTTATAAATATATAAATTTCATTTTTATATTTATAAGTATGATATGTGAATATGAGATCATTATGGAAATATTCTATTATGGTATCATAATAGAGGATCCTTAAGGATCTCATATTCACATATCTCCAATGATCATCTTAATACTATCATGGAACCTGATAGCACGGTTATGGCTGCTTGGAATTGGTTGTGGGATATCTTATTCGACAACAAAAACTCTTGTGTATGTTTAACTCTTAGATCTTTAATGGGATTTTGGACATCATATGTGACAACATGTTTTAATCCCGGGTTCGTCTCCCGTAAAACGCGTTTTACCTAGTGATTAGGAAAACTTGTTTTACAAAAACGGCGTGATTTGCTTGAAAAAAATTCAAATTACAATTTGAAGGCCTAAACGATGTCTTTTGGCAATTTTAAACCGGAATCAGGAGGTAAAAGCCCATGACTTTTGTTTCTCTTCATATTTCCTTTCAAAAAACCCATCTGGATATCACTTTCAAAGGTTCTGGCTATCCGATTCAAAGGCTCTGGCTATCAGTCTCAAAGGTTCTTTTCAGCTTTAAAGGTTCTTTTAAAATATAATTAGAACTAGGATACTAAATATATACTACTCCCTCTGTCCCTAAATGAGTGTCCATTTTCAAAAAATCTTTGTTCCAAAATGAGTGTCTATTTTTTAACATAACTTTGTCCCTAAATGTTTTTTTTTTTTTTTTTTCGAATTGTTTTTCACCGGTCTCTTTATACATGCAAAACTAAATGTTTTGAAAGGAGATTACAAGATTATATATGAATCTTTGCCACTAAATTGTACAAAAAATTGAGAATTTCAGATGTCCCTTAAAATGATATTTGGACACTCATTTAGGGACAGAGGTAGTACAATTTAAGTAGGAGATTCATCTTTATCTCTAATAAGTTTCCGGGAGGAAGTTTTGTGTTGTGATGGCTACATTTGTTCTTGATGAAGGTCAAGATTTTAGAGAAGTATTCCCTAAGTCCTACTTCACTTTTAGACTTATTTTCATTTTGGGTCATCCCACTTCACTTGACACTCCCCAAAATAATCATCTTTTTATAATTTTATATTTAATCTACCCCACCCACTCATTCTCTCTCTTCATTTTCCACCACACAATTTATTCAACCAACCTACTTTTAACCCCACTCATTCTCTCTCTTCATTTTCTACCACACATTTTCCTTAATTTATTCTTTTTCCTTAGTTATCATGCTCACGTATTAGGTCTGAAGTGAGGTGGGACGAAGGGAGTCCAAAGGCAAGTAAGAATGATAGAAAGATGTACGGCTGTGTAATAGTTGTGTGTCTGCAATAGGGATGACCAAAACCGGTTTCGGGCCCGGTTCCGGTTCGCAATATATGTGACCCTGAACCGGCCCGCGCTTACCCCGGTTCCGGTTGGCACAATCCAGTTCCGGTTAGGCTCCGGTTCCGGTACGGTTCCGGTCTCCCCTTTAAAATTATTGAAAAACAAGGGATTTTCGGTACGGTTCCGGTTCGGTTCGCCATTTATGTGACCCTGAACCGGCCCGAATGCCTTGCGGTTCCGGTTTGTCCGGTTTCCTCCCCGGTTTGCTCCGGTTCCGGGCTTTTCCGATCCGGTTCTGGTCCGATTTTACGCTTCCGGTCCGATTCTGGTCCGGTTTGGCCATCCCTAGTCTGCAAGGATCAATGAGTAGGCGAAAGAATATATAAGTTCAATGAGCTACATATGTATCTAGATGTTCAAACAGCTACAACTAGTAAAACACTCCACTGTCCCTTAATCTTACTATATGGGAAATAATAAAGTTATAAAAGATGATTACAAAATGTGGCTTACAAAATGAGGTGTCATAATTGTATTGATGTTTTTAATTAGAGTGTGCAGGGTCCACTATCGATGTAGCCAATGAAATATCGCCACCACGTCTTGTATCCTTCATTTTGTAAATTTCTTTTGTAAGCCTAGCATTGCCCTACTATAATTTCTACAGTCAACTTGTTAACTTTTATCAAATTTTATTAGAACTTAATCATCCTAATAAAACTTTAAAAATCATTATAAGTGGTATTATTAATAGTGTAATAATAATAATAATTTTAGAAGTAAAATAGATTTTTTTAAACATAGTTGATTAAAATTGAACTAAAACAATTAATCACTCTGTCCCGGAATAAATGGCATAGTTGACAAGTCAATATTTTTAAGCTTTTAATTGTGCATCATTGATTGTCTCAATCTATTCATATAGGTAGAGTGACACCTCCTATAGCATTGCAATGCTTGTGCCTATTAAAATATGTAGTATCACTACTAAAAAAAATGACTTTTAGAGACCCTATATATTGAGACATACATTTAAAGTGTCTCAATTTGACACTATTTGAGACAGCAAAAGTTGTTGGGAGTTCAATTAAGGACACTAGTTTGAGACGGGAACTAAAGTAGTCTCAAAAAATTTCACAATTTGAGACGGGAACTAAAGTAGTGTCAAAAAAATTCACAACCAAGTACATTTTTGGCAAAATAGAGACTAAATTAACCGTCCTAAAAGTATTTGTGACACCAACTTAATGAGACCCTTAGTGTCTCAAAGCAAATTATAGGCAACTTAAAATGACACTTAGCCGTCCCAATAAGTGAGTTTTTTTGTAGTGTATATAGGAAGATCACCAAACTTCATACCCTCTTTTTAGCAAAGCAACATTTATTTTGAGACAAACGAAAATAAAAAATAAGAAATTTATTCTGAGACAGAGTAAGTACTAAAATAAATTAATAAATTTTAAATTATCTTTGTGTGGAATTGAGGGAGTATGTGAATTTGTTTCCTAAAGTAACATGGACATGCTGTCCGAAATCATGCTATTAATGCATAGAAGTGAGATTCACGACTTTAGAATTGACCTTGTGAATTTGCTGAGTAACGATCCTTTTAATATGCTCTAAAATCTAAAAGATTGTTTTGGAGCTGTATTTTCTTGTCCAAAAGAAACTTTCAAATGTTCATCTGATATGGATCAACGGAAAGGGCGAGAAAGAGAAAGGGTACAACCATGTGAAAATACTAAAAGCCCAAAGTTTTTTTTTTTTTTTTTTGGGTACAAGTTAACTTTCCGTCCAAAATTTAGTGAAATTTTACCTTAGGTTAAGCCCTAAAGTGAGAAAATTAAAATTATAGACTCTCAAGTGACAAGTGATACAACATGTAAAGTTTGAGGAGTGTGTTTTGGGGGAGACTAGTTCCTCCATAAGTTTTAAAAAGTCCTGTTTTTTTTTTTACCCTTAAACCCTAAATTTGAAACCCTAAAACCTAAACCTAAAACCCCAAACCCTAAACCTTAAACCCTATAAAAACAAGACTTTTTATAATTTATAGAGAAATTAGTTTCCCCCAAAATTTTCTCAAGTTTGAGATAGTAAAATGAGATTAACTTTAAAATAAAAAAAATAAGTAGTGGAACGAGAATATACTCCCTCCGCCCCACTCGAATTAGGACAAATTTCCATTTTAGGTGTCCCATTCGAATTAGGACAACTCAAAAATAGAAGTGTTTTATATAATGAGACCCACACTCACACTCACAACAACTTTCCACTCATTATTCTCTACCCCACTTTCTCTCTCCTACTTCACTTTCCATACATCATCTATTCCACTAATATTTTTTTCTTAATCCTCGTGCCCAACCCAAAAATCCTAATACAGATGGAACGGAGGGAGTATATGAATACAGAGTTGCACTGAGTCAAAGCTATACTCCTTTTTCAAGTCAGTAGTTTTCTTTCAGCACATCACTCTATGTAAATGACAATAAAATGGATTAACTGTGTCCTTTTTCAACGGGATGAAACTAAATATGTCAGACTCTAACGCCACTACTATAAATGCCACTGTATACGGTTGATTAGACCATCCACATCTACATCTACAGTGGATTCACATCCACTTTATCACTCGACGTCATCTTTTCTCTCTTCCAACTCATCCATTCAACACTCATTCAACTTTTAACCATACAATGGTTTGTTTGATCCCCCATTCAACACCCTTTCCACTCATCATCCTATACCCACCTGTAGATACCCCGGGGGAAGCCACGGCTTAGGCTAGAGCGCGTGAATTATCCTAGGATGTCTAATTGTGTTTTAGAGTCGTCACCCAGGTTTTTGAGGAACGTAAGAAAATCTAATGTTTATGAGCCTAGATTTACGAAAACAGAGATTCTTTGGGATGAGGGGTTCGGGGGTTAGGTTACGAAATGTGAAGTACTTAAACACCCATTTCACGCGAGCAAAGTCGGTCTTGTTTGTTCATAATTCACTTTAAAAATAGATGTGTTCTTCCTATGATGATAAAAAGGGGTTTTAAAGTTTAAAATGTAGGGAGATAACTCCTAGGCCAATTAAATGTAATGAAAGGGCCATTGGTGTCATGTCCCAAATGGTTTTGGGGTGATTGCACATTTGATTGAAGAAGAAGAAGAAGAATTAGAAGAAGCAGAAGAAGAAGAGGAAGAATAAAATTTAAGACATTTACCTATAGTATCCTTCAAAGAGAACTTCTTGAAGAGCCTTGAAGAAGAGGTTGAATACTTGGAGAGAACACTTTTAAGGTTCAAAGTCTTAAGTTGAAAAGGTCTAAAAAGAGCTCAAAAAGAAGTCCCCTCCAATGATGGATTTGAGGGGTTTTTATAGTTGAAAGAGGTGAGTTTTTGGAGCCAAACGAAGTCTCCAAGAAATCTTTCCTGGGCAAAATCATGTATAATGAGCAAGGGAGAGATTCTTGGGCAGAATCTGTAACTGACGCACCCCAGAAGCGCGCGCATCCCACCTAGGCAGCGGAAGGCGCGCGCGTCTGGCCTCATGGGGCGGAGGCGCGCGACTCTGAAAGGCAAAATCTGACAGAATGGACTAGAAAGTTAGAACTGTTATTCAGTTTAGTCCCGGAACTTAACGGATTCCGTCTAGAACTTAACCGAAGTAACAGAAACTAACAGAAAACACTTAAAAGAGGGAGAAACACAAAATCAAGTGTGCAATCGGGGTGAGCGGTCCAAAGCGGGGTGTCTACAGAGCCCCTCGGTGGCGTGGATTGCGAGGCAAACGCGCCGACGAAAGACAGACATCCGCCTAGGACATCACCAAGAAAAAGAAAAGACTCGATAAAAGCAGGAATTTGAAATTGCAAGGGATAGAGTGCGCTCCCTGTGTGAGCGGCTTTGAGAGATAAAGGTGCGCTCCCTGTGTGAGCGGCTTTGCCAATAGCGGGATCCGTTTGCTGAAAGCGAGATCCGTTTGCTTGAATGCGGGACCCGGAGGACCGTTTGCTTAAGTAAGGGACCCGGAGGACCGTTTGCTTTGATGCGGGACCCGGAGGACCGTTTGCTTGGAATGTGGGACCCAGAGGACCGTTTGCTTAAGTGCGGGACCCAGAGGACCGTTTGCTTTGATGCGGGCCCGGAGGGCCGTTTGCTTAAGTGCGGGACCCGGAGGACCGTTTGCTTTGATGCGGGACCCAGAGGACCGTTTGCTTTGAATGCGGGACCCAGAGGACCATTTGCTTTGAATGCGGGACCCGGAGGACCGTTTGCCTGAATGGATGTAGGTTTCTGTACTTGATGAGGAGGCGGTGATTCTGTGGCTCACCCAGGGCCAAGTTGCTACCGTGAGTCGCACTTTGATGTTGACTGTTTGACTTTGACTTTCGATGGGGTGCGGGCACAGTTGACTGCGGAGTGCTTTGTGCTGGGGATGAATTGTGAAAACTGATTTTTTTGAGAAAATAAAAGACACCCTACTTTGAGTGGGAGTTTCTATCTTATTTCAGTTTTTAGACATGCTTTAAGGACAGACCAAATTAATGTGTGCCCAGCTAAGTGTTTGTTGCCATTGAACTCCTTCTCATTGCTGGGATCCTGAACTTGTTGCTGGTTGAATGCTTTTGAAGTGCCTGGGTTACTTTCTGAACTTTGACAAGGGCCATTTCTGAAGCATTTTTACCTGGGACGCGGGCGCTTCCTCTCTTGGCGATGGGACGCGCGCGCCTTATAGACCGGTGTCGGGAGGCGCGCGCCTCTGGGAGGCGAAAATCGGGGCCTGACATTTGCTGACCAAAAGATCCTCTAACAGCTATAATATTAGCTTCTGGTCGATAATTCGATTCCAACAGCTCTCTTCTGCCATTTTTTGAACACCATTTTATTGCCCAATTTTACTTGTAACATTCTTTCCCATGGCCTCTAACCTTTTCAGTCTTAGTGCCGAGGTTGTCAAGAGTTACGAGAAGGATTTATCGACATTCGTGTATTCTTTCAAGACCCATCCCAAAAATGCTTTCATCAAAGATTTCGGGTTTCGAATTCTTTTTACTTTGCGAACATTGAAGCCGGATTGGGACTTGTTGAAGGCTGCTGCAGCCTTTTGGGATTGTGATAGCCATACATTCAACTTTTCGGTTAATGAAATGGTGCCGACCGTTGATGATTTTGGGCCCATTTTGGGTATGCCTTTGGCCGGTCGGATTGCCGTCCCTAAGTATCACCGCGGTGCTGTTGACTCTTGGGTTGACCTTCTGAATCTCCCTGTTGGAGAGGTGAAGAAGATGATGCACGGGACCGTTGTTGACATAACTGAGCTTCTGATGTTTTTCAGCTTGCATTCGGAAGATGTCGCGGTTCAGTCTTTTAAGAGAAATGCCATGGCTATCTGCCTTTTCAGCGAGGTTCTGTTTGTCACTCCTCTGGGTACTGCGGACGCGCAGTTGGCTGAAATTGTGTTGCAGGTGAAAGGACAACGATTTAACATAATTCCGCTCTTTGTAGGAGAGACCTTGCATGGTCTGGACAAATTGCATCGTACGGGCGAGATGCGATGAGGAAGCCCCTTGCTTTTGACCATATGGCTTCGGGAGCATTTCAGGCTTTATGCGTCAGACGGCGACCTCTCTCCTTTTGCTGTTCATAGGCGACGGTTGCTGATTAGAGATTTGGCTGAAGAGGGTTGGAGGAGATTCTTTGCTTTAGGGGTGTGCACGGGTCGGTTTGGTGTCGGTTTTAGGCCAAAACCGACACCAAACCAATAGTTATCGGTTTATGTAATTCAAAACCATTAAGATTCGGTTTCTTAATGGTTCGGTTTGTTCGGTTTCGGTGTGATATCGGTTTGGTTCGGTGTCAAACCAATAGAATGGACTGTTGGGTTGTGGTTTGTTGGGCCGCCTTAATGTGCTACATTCAAATGAGGCTCAATTTGCACATAATAAATAATAAGGTCAAATAAGGCACATTTTCTGGTTGAAGTATGAATTGGGCCAATGGGCCATACTACTTGGACCAAAAACTACAAATTAAAGTTTACAACTATTAATTCAAATAATAAGCTAGGAATAAAACGACTTAGTTTTAGGTTATCGGTTCGGTTCGGTTTCTTATCGGTTCTAACAAGCTGGAAACCTAAACCAAACCACTAATTTCGGTTTTCTAATTTTTAGAAACCGGTCCTAACCAATAGCTTATTGGACCGGTTTTTCGGTCCGGTTTTTTCGGTTTTATTGGTTTTTTCGGTTTTTTTTGGTTTTTTTTCTCACCCCTACTTTGCTTCTCGTCTTACAGCTGACATTGAGTGGTGCCCTTGGGATCTTCGCCCCTTTTGTGGAATGGACCTTCGGTTTTCAGCATGTGGCTTTACCCGGGTTGAGAGATTCCTCGTTTTATCAACCAGAACGGGTTTTGAGACAGTTCGGTCGTCAGCAAATAATTCCTTTTCCGAGGAACGGGATGCTTCGTCCAGTTTCTTATATGGGTCCGGACTTCTCGAGTGAGCTTCAGTCGACTTGGGGAGATGATCGTAACCGCTGGGCTTCCGCTCCTTTGCATCGGGGTAGTATTTTTCTTCCCGAGAGTTACTTGGATCACTTGCTTGGTGCCGTCTGCCGTGGCATTACTTGGGTAGATGCTCTTCGGGCTGAGTTGTTAGGGAAAGATTTTGAGCCTAGCAGTGCTTTGAGGTACAAGGAAGCTGCTACTGATGTGAACAACATTCTGACTGACCCTTTTGGTACCCCTTTGGATGACTTTTATGCTCGGAGGCGCTCTGTTGCGCAGAAGGTATCGGTCCGCATCAGTGTTCCTAGACCTCCCAAGAAGAGTAGGATTGATGGTCGTTCGGGTGGTCCTTCGAAGGCCAAAAAAAATTTAGATTTTTCCTAGTATCCCCAAGAGATTGCAAGTAAAATAGACCACTTGTTAGGATTTTAATGTTTTATGTCTTTTAGTAGCTCAACAAAATCCGTTGTAATGGCTTAAATGATTTGAGATTTGAATAAAATTGCATCTTGTTAATTTGAAATGATTTGGGTATTTGTTTATATTTTAGACCGCACCCGAAAGTTGCCTACGTTCCTCCAGTGTAGAGGCTCAGGTCTCCGTAGTTCAAACAAACGAAGACCATTTTTTTTGTGCACCTTGCTTTTTGCCTAGACCACCCTTTCGGGTTTTCAATCTAGCGGGCTTCTTTTTTTGCACGTGCTCTAATTTTTGCCTAGGCCGCCCTTGCGGGTTTTCAACCTAGCGAGCTCTTTTTTTTTTTTTTTTTGATGGTCTTCGTTTATTAAGCGTAGAATCTCTTCAACTTGTCGAGGTTGACTTCCTTTGGCAGCTGATCTCCGTCTAAATCCACGAGTCGGACTGCACCGCCGCTTAGTATCTTCTTGACCACGTATGGACCGATCCATCGGGGTCCCCATTTTCCAAGGGGGTTTATGGCATTAGGAGGATGTTGTCTTAGGACCAAATCTCCCACACTGATGTTTCGGGGCTTTACCTTTTTGTTGAAAGCCCTTGCCATTCTTTGTTGATAGGCCCTCGTACGTTCGATTGCCCGTAGCCTTTTCTCGTCGAGTAGGGCTAGCTATTCATATCGACTTTGCATCCAATCGACTTCATTAACTTGGTTCTCGAGGAGGACCCGTAGGGATGGGACCTCGAGCTCTATTGGGAGTACAACTTCGGAACCATATACCAGTGCATAAGGAGTTTCTCCAGTCGCTGTCCGCATTGACGTGCGGTAGCCCCATAATGCTAGAGGTAGATTTTCGGGCCAATCCCTTCCGGTGGAGGCCATTTTCTTCACAATGGTCTCGATTCTCTTATTAGCTGCTTCGACCGCGCCGTTTGCTTGAGGGCGGTATGGAGATGACTTGTGCTTAGTAATCTTTTATTCTACCAGGATCGCGTCCATCTCTTTCTCAAAGTGAGAACCGTTGTCTGAGATGATTTCATGAGGGACTCCGTACCGGCACATGATGTAGGTTTTTACGAATTCGGCCACTTTCTTGGCGTTGAGAACCCGGTAAGCCTGTGCTTCGACCCATTTTGTAAAATAGTCCACGGCTACTAGGATGAAAGATTGTCCGTTGCTGCCAGTAGGGTGGACTTTGCCGATGATGTCTATGCCCCAACAAGAGAAGGGCCACGACGTGGTCATGCTGTAAAGCTGTGAGGGTGGAGCATGCTGTAGGTTGGCATGAAATTGGCATTTGGTGCACCTTTTGACTTTCTCGATGCAGTCCCTTTCCATAGTACTCCAATAATAACCCATGCGGAGTATCTTCTTGGTCAACATAAACCCGTTCATGTGGGGCCCACATTCACCTTCGTGGATCTCATGCATTATTTCTTGAGCTTTGGTCTGATTTGCGCATAGGAGATTGATCCCTTCGTGGTGCCTTTTGTAGACTCGGTCTCCGATTAGTACATATCGAGAGGCTAGTCTTTGCAACGCCATCTGAGACTTCTTGTTGCTATTCTCGGGATAAGTGCCATCCTTGAGAAAATTCATGATATCCGCATACCACGGGGAGTTTGCCTGGACGTCGTTGATCTTGATACTCATGCAGTATGCTGGACTGTTCCTTCGGGAAATTTTGAAGGGCTTCACCATTTTACCCTCGGGCATTTCGACCAGTGAAGCGATGGTGGCTAGTGCATCAGCAAAACGGTTTTTGTCCCTTGGCAGGTAGTTGAAGGTGATTTCTTGAAACTGTTCAACCAACTCCTCGAGATGTTGACCATACCATTGCAGAGTCGAGTCTTGAATCTTCCATTTTCCAGATGTCTGATTGATGATGAGTAAGGAATCACCAAATACCTCTAAGCTCGTGACATTTCTCTCGAGGACTGCTTCGACCCCTGTTATGCATGCTTCGTACTCAACGATGTTGTTGGTGGCCTCAAACTCGAGGCGGATAGCAATTGGAGTATATATGTCCTTTGGATCGACAAGTAACATCCCTATGCCATATCCATGCTTATTGGCCGCGCCATCGAAAAAAAGTTGCCACTTACTTTCCTCTGTTGTAGCGCAAATTAAACGCTCGTCGGGGAACTGTACATCTTCCCCCTTCACTTCGTCACACGGAAATTCAGCAACCTGATCACTGAACACTTGCCCCCTGATGGATTTGAGTGTGACGTAAGTGATATCATAACCGGCAAGCATGAAATACCATTTGGCTATTCTTGTTGACATGAAAGGTTTCTCAAAGATGTAGCGGAGCGGGTCCACTTTTGCTACCAGCTTGATTGGGAAGGCTTCCATGTAGTGCTTGAGCTTTTGAGTAACCCAAACCAATGCCGCACAAGACTTTTCTAAGACAGAGTAGTTCTTTTCATCTCCTTGAAACCGGCGGCTGACAAAGTAGATAGCATTCTCTTTTGTGGAGTCTCGCTGTTCTTGTGCTAACATAGCCCCTAGGGCTTCATCATTGACAGTGAGATAGAGTAAGAGAGGCTTCTCCTTGTGCGGTGGAACCAAAACTAGAGGGCATGTGAAGTAATGCTTCACTTGGTCGAAGGTTTCTTGGAAAGCATCGGTCCATTCTAGAGCCACATTCTTCTTGAGTAGATTGAAGATAGGCTCACACATGGAAGTGAGTTGGTGTACAAACCGACTGATGTATTGAAGTCTGCCCATGAAACCTTTGATTTCTTTCTACGTCTTTGGAGGAGGCATGTCAATGATTGCCTTGATCTTTGAGGGATCGGCTTCAATTCCCCTCTCGGTGACCATGTAACCGAGAACCTTTCCTCTGACGACCCCAAAAGTGCACTTTACGGAATTGAGTCTCATGTTGTGAAAGCTGTCTTGTGTTGGTCCTCTTCAGACACGAGAATATGATTGTAAGCGGCAAAACCGTCCACAAATGAGCGGACTTCATAGTTGGCAGTCGAATCGACGAGCATGTCGATGTTTGGTAGCGGAAAATCATCTTTCGGGGAAGCTTTGTTCAAATCCCGGAAGTCCACACAAACTCGAACCTTGCCGTTTGCCTTTCTGACTGTCACAATGTTGGGTAGCCAAGTCGGATACTCAATGACTTTGATGAAACCCACACTGAGGAGCTTTTCAATCTCTTCTTTGACTTGTAGGGACCATTCTGGCTTGATCTTTCTGAGCTTCTGCTTTACTGGCTTGGCGTCCTCTCTGACCGGAATTCTGTGCTCTGTGACCTTTCTGTCCAAACCCGGCATGTCTTTGTACGACCATACGAATATATCCACAAATTCTTTGAGCAGTGCAGTCAATCTGTCTCTGTCTTCCCCCTTGAAGAAGCTGCCTATCTTTGTTTCTTTTGGCTCTTCGTCGGTACCCAGATTAACAACATGCAATTCCTCATCAGCCCCTGGACCATTTTCACCACGACAATGAACCTGTTGAGCTAGTTCATTTAGGTATGTTATGTTTTCGTGGTCTATTTCATCATAATTTGAATCGTTATTAACTTGTTCATTAAGTTCGTTATTAGTTAATTCATCATTTATGATGTTTGCAATCTCGGGGTACTCAGAAATATCGAATTTTTCATTAGCAAAGAAAGGAAACACACGCTCGGCTATTGCCTCCATATCCTCTTGGGTGAGGGTATTAAAAACACTCTCGGACTCGAAAGTAAGTGTGAGCCGCTTTTCCTTTGTTGCTGTGCGGGGTATGCAACCCATTTCTCGGACTAAAAAATCCTCGGATACCATGGGCCCCTTCGTAGAATACAAGTTGTTGATTGGCTCGGAGCTTGGCGGGATCTCACTGATGGTTTCCTTTCTGATGACGGTGTCGTAGATGGCGTTGACTTGGCAATCGTCCATGATGGCAAATTCTTCGAACATGGAGGCTAGATCAGATAGTTCTTCCCCCACGGTAATTTCTACCTCGGATTCGATAGTCACTTTCTTGCCCCACCACTCTCGGGGTGACATTGGAGTAAGATCCCTTTCTTGTGTCGGAATTTCATAATCAGTGAAGATCTCAAGGCCGGGCTTTTTGATGCCCTTGTTGTTAACCCATGGCTCGGGAATGATCATGTACGGAACATCCTCCCCCTGGCGAACAAAATAACCGTTCAGTGTGTTACGGTAAGGCCTCAAGTTGTGGATTTCATATTGTTGACCTTCTTTGCGAGCTCGGGTCTTTTGATTCTTGACTGCTTGCTCGTACTTTAAGTCATCTTCGGTAGTCTCGTATCCCAGACCAAACTTGTTCCTGACAAAAGGAACCTCTACGGGGTGCAATATCCCTTGCTGATGCTTCCTAAGACTAGACCGGGAAAGTGATTCATGTTCCTCATCATGCGGAGGATTTTAGGATTGCCGAGGGTCCATTGTATGTTTCCCCCTTCTTTGTCGATGGCGTTGACGCCGGAGAGAGTGGAATCTTCTAACCCGTGTTGAACTTGGTGAACGGGTTGTCTCCCATTTCTGTGGATGGTGACATTCTCGGCCATGATAGTGTTTATCTCATCCCCATTTCTGATTTTGACACACTGATGGAGAGTGGAAGGGGCAGCATTGGAACTGTGGATCCATAGTCGGCCCAAAAGTAAATTGAATGAAGCCGGGACATCAAGTACTTGGAATGGGATGGACATGATCATGCTTCCAAATTCGATATCGACTTCTAGCATTCCCATGACTGTACGGGCAGTGCTGTCGTACCCTCTAATGACTTGGGCAGAAGGTTGTAAATCAGAGCTTTTGAGCCCCAATATGCCCATGACTCGGCTAGGCATTAAGTTGAGTGCGGAACCACCGTCTACTAGAACTCTTGAAATGGGTCTCCCCCTTGCCTTTACTTTGAGGTAGATGGCTTCATTGTGATCGGACCCAAATGGCGGGAGGTCCATGTCAGCAAAGGTGATGACATTGCCAAAGTGAATGTGACCTATCATTGCTGTGAGGTCTTCGGGAGTTGTGTCGGGAGAGACCGATGTGTCATCCAAGTTCTTGATGATGAGGTCTCGGTGTTTCTTTAATGATGCAATAAGGTCCAGATGGATATGTTGGCTTGCGTCTTCTTGAGTTGTGTTAACAAAGGATCTTCGGGCATATCGCGTGTTTGCGATCTTGGAGAGGAGGTGTTGGTTGCTGCAGTATTGGGAGGGATTGTGCTCGTTGTTACCCGGCCGTAGCGAGTGAGCACGTTCACGGTCCCGTGTAGCTTCTTCTTCCTATTCTCTAAGACTTCCCTCATAATCTCATCGTAATTCACAACATAACAAGAATTATCAAGTTTATTCATGCCATCGGAGCCCTCATTCACAATTGGGATCGAATGAGTGGGTCCTTCAAACTCTCCTACCTCTATTACATTGACACCACCCTCATTAGGGATTATGAATTTCTTCTTGTCTATAAGGTCTTGGATGGTGTTGCGGATGGAGAAGCAATCCTCGGTGAAGTGGCCGGTGCATTGATGGTAGTCACACCACTTGTGGTGGGCATGGTTGGGACGGAGCGGTTGTGGTTGCTTGTACCCTTAAAGAGAAGTGATTTATCCCTTGGATTTTAGAGCTTCATAGGCCTCGGTGATGGTCATGCCGTTGAGAAGAGTGTAGACGCGGTCGTTTTGGAACCGCTTGCCTTGTGGTGGAGGGACCTTCTTGTAATTTCCCTTATCGGTAGTAACGGCATTGACAGAAGCCTCTTTGTTTGAATTAGAGGTGGCCTTGTAACGGTAACTAGGAGTGGCTCTCTTAATCTCTTTGAGCAAGTCATCTATGCGTACCCCCGCCTCATATATTTGGGAGAAGTCAGAGTAGCAAGCCCCACTTAGGTGGGTGCGGAGATCAATATTGAGACACTTGAGAAAGATGTCCATTTGCTATTTTGTGCTTGGCCTCTCAACAATTTCAGAGAGCTTGTCTTGAGATGTACAGATGAGGAACAAGTCAGGTTTGCTACCTATAAACTGAGTGGATCTGCTGAGCACTGGTGGAGAGCTTTGAAAGCAAATTGGGATGAGAATCATGTAGCCTATACTTGGGAGAATTTTCTGAGGAAGTTCAAGGAGCATTTCATTCCTCGGGTAGATCAAGACAAGAAGGAAATGGAGTTTCTTAACTTGGAGCAGAATACTATGTCTGTGGCTCAGTATACATCCAAATTTACGGAGTTATCCAGGTATTGTACTCACTTGGTGGCAACTGAGGAAAGGAAGGCAACTAGATTTGTAAAGGGTTTGAAAACTGTGATTTGAAGTCAATTAGTATCCCACAAGTTGCAAGATTTTCAAGATGCTGTTGATAGAGCATATCAGGTGGAGCATGATATAGAGGAACATAAGAGGAAAATTGAATTGGCAGGGACAGGAAGATAAGGAAGACCTCAACCACAGCGTGGTGATAGTCGAGGAGGTCAGGGAATACCATCACAATTTAGAAGTCAACCGCAAGGGCAACCAATTATTAGAAATCAATGTAATGTCCCGGGAAATCAAGGTAGAAGAATATGTAATTACTGTTTGAAGGAAGGGCACACTGAAGAGCGATGTTGGAAAAAGCAAGGAAAGTGTTTGAATTGTGGTCAGCTTGGCCATTTTCAGAAGGATTGTCCAAGAGCAAGGATTGTACCATATGGGAGTGGAGCAGGACCGTCTCAGGGTCAAAAGAGGGATGCCTCAGGGAAGCCTAAAGTGCAAGGTCGTGTTTTTGCTATCAACCAACAACAGGCTTCAAATTCTTCTAACGTGATAGGAGGTATAATTTCTGTGTCTAGTTTGAGGGCACGTACACTTATAGACCCTGGCTCTTTGCATTCTTATGTGTCTGTGCATTTTGCTTCTCGATTGCATGCTTCTTCTGAATCTCTACCTTATGTGTTAAAAGTGTCTACTCCATTAGGGGAGTGTTTGGTGACTAATAAGGTGTTACATGGCTGTGATGTGCATATTTGAGAGCATGTTTTATTTGCTGATTTAGTTGTTTTGCCATTACAAGATTTTGATATTATCTTGGGAATGGATTGGTTGAGTAAATACCATGCTTCAGTTGATTGTTATAAAAAGGTGGTTACATTTTCTATTCCTGATGTGCCTGAATTTACTTTTGAGGCTGTTCCTTTGGGTAAGGGAATTCGTATTATTTCTTATGTGAAAGCTAGAAAGTTGTTGCATCGTGGTTGTACGGGGTATTTAGCTAGTGTTCTTGATACTACTAAAAAGTTGCCTGGAGTAGAGGATGTGCATATTGTGAAAGAGTTTCCTGATGTGTTCTCTACTGAGTATTCTATGCCTCCTGATAGGGAGATCGAGTTTTGTATTGATTTACTTCCAGGTACTACCCCGATATCTGAATCACCTTACAGAATGGCTCCAGCTGAATTAAAGGAGTTGAAAGTTCAATTGCAAGAGTTACTTGATAGGGGTTTCATCCGACCCAGTGTATCACCGTGGGGAGCTCCTGTGTTGTTTGTAAAGAAGAAAGATGGGTCCTTGAGACTATGCATCGACTATAGAAAACTGAATCAGGTGACTGTAAAGAACAAATATCCTTTGCCTCACATTGATGATTTATTTGATCAACTCCAAGGGTCAGTTGTCTTTTTGAAGCTTGATTTGAGGAGTGGGTATCATCAGTTGAAAATTCACTCAGAAGACATTCCTAAGACTGCTTTCCGTAGTAGGTATGGTCATTATGAGTTTCTTGTTATGCCTTTCGGGTTAACAAACGCTCCAGCTGTTTTCATGGATATGATGAATCGGGTTTTCAAGCCTTATCTTGATTCTTTTGTGGTTGTGTTTATTGATGACATCCTGGTTTATTCCAAGTCTCGGGAAGATCATGAGCAACACTTGCGAATGGTTCTATCTATTCTTCGGGAGAAGCAGTTGTTTGCAAAATTCAGTAAGTGTGCTTTTTGGCTCGATGAAGTTTCTTTTCTGGGACATATGGTTTCTAATAGCGGTATATCTGTTGATCCATCAAAGATTGAAGCTATTGTGAAATGGAAGAGGCCAGAATCAGTTACAGAAATTCGAAGTTTCTTGGGGTTAGCTGGGTACTACAGAAGATTCATTGAAGGGTTTTCTAAAATTTCAACACCATTGACTCAGTTGACTCGAAAGAATGTGCCATATGTATGGGATGACAAATGTCAAGTCAGTTTTGAAGAGTTGAAAAAGAGGTTGACCACCGCTCCTATTCTTGTGTTGCCTAATGGGAATGATGAATTGGTAATTTATAGTGATGCTTCAAAAGAAGGCTTGGGGTGTGTTCTAATGCAAAGTGGGAAGGTAATTGCGTAAGCTTCAAGGAAGTTAACTCCTAGTGAGCAGAATTATCCAACCCATGATATGGAGCTTGTAGCTATTGTTTTTGCGTTACACAAATGGAAGCATTATCTATATGGAGAAAAGTTTGAGATTTTCAAAGATCATCAGAGTTTGAAGTATCTTTTCTCCCAGAAAGAGTTGAACAATAGACAACGAAGATGGATGGAGCTGTTGAAGGATTATGATTGCACCATTTCTTATTACCCGGGAAAGGCGAATGTGGTAGCTGATGCTATTAGCAGGAAGTCTTATGTAGCTTCATTGATGGTGCGGGAATGGAAGATGTTAAAAGATGCTCGAGATTGGTGTCCTTATGAATCGAGGAATGGGGCTATATTTGCGAATATCAGAGTATTACCAACCTTAATTCAATAAATCAAGGATGCTCAGAAAGATGACCCCGAGTTAATGAAGGTTGTGGGAAAGATCAAAGATGGTAGATTTGAAGACTTTTCTCTCAGTTCTGAAGGAGTATTGACTTTCAGAGGTAGATTGTGTGTTCCTAATGTTGATGGGATTAAACTTCAAGTTCTCGAGGAATGCCATAAGTTGAGGTATACTATTCATCCCGGGAGTACCAAAATGTATCAAGATTTGAAGCAACACTTTTGGTGGAACAACATGAAGCGGGAAATAGCGGATTATGTGTCGAAGTGTTTGACTTGTCAACAAGTAAAAGCTGAACATCAAAGGCCCGCGGGATTGCTTCAACCATTAGAGATACCGGAATGGAAGTGGGAACATGTTACTATGGATTTTATGACAGGGTTACCTCGTACTAGAAGAAGGCATGATGCAGTTTGGGTGATTGTAGACAGATTGACAAAGTCTTCTCAATTCCTACCTATTGAGATTGGTTATTCGATGGAAAGGCTTGCTACTTTGTACATTAATGAGATAGTGAAATTGCATGGAGTTCCAGTTAGCATTGTTTCTGATCGTGATCCTAGATTCACTTCTCGGTTTTGGCAAGCATTTCAGAAGGCTTTGGGTTCAGAGTTGAAGTTTAGTACTGATTTTCATCCTCAAACAGATGGTCAGTCAGAAAGGACCATTCAGATTCTTGAGGATATGTTGAGAGCTTGTTCTGTTGATTTTGCTGATTCGTGGGATATTCATTTGCCTCTCGTAGAATTTGCTTATAACAACAGTTTTCAGTCGAGTATTGGGATGGCTCCTTATGAAGCATTGTATGGAAGAAAATGTCGTTCACCTATTTGTTGGGATGAAGTTGGGGAAGCAAAGATTTGGGGTATTGATATGGTTAATGATTCAGTTGAGAAGGTTAAGCTTATTCGGGATCGATTGACTATTGCTCAGAGTCGTCAAAAGAGTTATGCTGATCACCGGAGGCGAGACCTCGAGTTTGAAAAGGGTGATTTTGTGTTTCTGAAAGTTTCTCCAAAGGTGGGAATTAAAATATATGGGAAGAAAGGCAAGCTTGCTCCTAGATTTGTCGGTCCTTTTGAGATTTTGGGAAGAGTTGGAGATCGAGCTTATCGTCTTGCGTTACCTCCTTCTCTTGATAAGATTCATAATGTGTTCCATGTTTTGATGCTTCAAAAGTATGTTTATGATCCTTCTCATGTGTTGTCTGAGATACCTGAAGATATTGAACCCAGTATGTCTTATGAGGAGCATCCAGTTCAAGTCATTGATTCTAAAGTTCAAGAATTGAGAACTAAAAGTATTCCTCTTGTTAGAGTTGTATAGAGGAACCATAATGTGGAAGAGTCTACTTGGGAGCTTCGAGATGAAATGGAGAGGAAATATCCTTGGTTATTTGATTCGTTTGGTAAGTTATCTTAAAATTCGGGACGAATTTTCTTTAAGGGGGAGTGATTGTAACGACCCCAAAAACCCGTCCCTATTTATTTTATATTTTTGGGAATTTTTATTTGACATTATGTGTGCATTTTATGTGTTGCATCATATTTTATGATTTGCATATCTTATTTGATTATTTGTGTTATTTACTTAGTTAGTAATAATAATGATTAAAGGAGTTAAATGATTAAGTTGAAACTTTAGGGTCCTTGTTGAAAATATAAGTTAAGGAGCTTAAGGGTTAAAAACGAAATTGGAGTGATCAAAATGTAATTTGGGTAAAAATCTTATATAAACAAGTTGCTTTCTCTTTCTTTCTCTGTGTTAACATATCTTCTGCAACTTTCTCTCGTACGTTTCCTAGGGTTAAAGAAAGAAAAGGTAAGTTCAACCCATTTCGATTTAATTCTTTTTATTTACTTATCCGTTTTAAAAACTAATTATATAAAAATGATCAGGGCGTTGAATAGGTCATTTCTACCCGAACAAAACTTATTTCAGTGATACTTTTTCCGGAAATAGGTAAGTTACTAATTCCCCTTTAAATATTAAAATGGTCATATATGTTATACTTGATACTTTTACTTGTTAATTTTGTGATTTGAATAATATTTGTGATACTTGTTTTGGGACAAAGGGAGTATTTGGAAAGTTGATGTTGGTTGTGTAAAGAAGTCATATTCGTGTTGAATAACTCAGCTTGGTTGAATTATGTTTGGTAAGATAGATGTTGGTTCGTACTTTTGGGACGGTGAAACGAAAGGAGTAAAATTAGCAAGTTTTATGTCTGGCGGGTGTGTTGGGCGGCCGCCCAAATAGGGCGTGCGGCCGCACATTTATCTGAAAGATTTTGGTCGTGGACAGACCATTTTGGGCGGCCGCACAAGCTGGTGTGGGCGACCGCCCAGGGTTGCTGGAAAAGTTAAGTGTTCCATTTCAAGTGATTTAAAGCTCAAGTTTGGTCTAGGTCTTAGGTGATATCCTAGAGTACCTAGAGGGTTGTTGTGGAACACCCTAGTGTTTGAAATTGGTTCTTTTGTGAACAAATGTGTTATGGAATGTGAATAAGTGTTACATGGAGTATTGTTGAACATCTTTTGATGTGTGTTGGATTGGTTCATCTTTGTGATGTGTTTGGCTTGATTCCCTACTTTGGAATCATTGCCCCTGGTTGTTGTTTAAGCAAGTATTCATTACTATGCTCGTTTGGAAGTCCAGCTGGTACTTGTTGTGGTGTCGGGCAGTGGTAAAGATTATAATGGCACACGAGCCAAGTTCATTGTAAGGCTTCTGCCATTGGTTTCCCATTTTTAACCCCCTTCATTGGGCCACGGATTGGGTTTGGGCTAGCTCTCTTTTGAGTGAGTTTAGTCGCCGTTTGGGTTATGACTATGTGTCATTTTCCCCTTCTTCTTGTTGTTGTTGTTGTTGTTTGGTTCATGAACCGGTTTCAGCATTTTGGTGCTGCTCAGTTGATACCTCTCAGATGGTTATATGTTTGATTCGAGAACCTTGGCTCAGTATCCACGTATGAGTGTTTATTTCCGCCTTATGTGTGGTATGATGAGTTGGTCGTTATTTCCAAACGGTATGGGACGGTTGGCGATAGGGAGGAGCCTCTCATGTTATGTGCTATGTGGATGTTTATTGACATTGTTCAATTTCGAGTATCATTTCAGCATGTAACGTAGTTGCATTTTAGTAGCTTACTGAGATTCATTCTCACCCTTATTTGTTTACTGTTTTAGATAAAGGAGAGCCCAGGGGATAGGTCACTTCAAGGGAGGACATCGAGGTAGTGATTTGGGTAAGACATTTTGGGAAAGTAAGTTTGGTATGTAAGGCTACATTACGTAAATGTATAACCTTTTGGGTAGTGTACCGTGACTTCATCTTGTATCACCTATTTTTGGAACATGTTGGTGAGTTGTAAATTTGTAAGTAAAGTGTGTAAGCCTTATGGCTAAGTACTTTTGATTGTTAAAGTTTGTTTGTGTGGAATTGAAATCAAGTTTCAAGTAAATGTGTTTGGTTATATGAAACTTTTATGAAAGTACATTTCGAAAAATTTTCCTAAAATATTTTATGACGTCTTCCGTGCGTGTCCCGAGCGTGGGGCCAAGTAGGACCATGGGTACGGGGCGCGACAGGGGTTGTGAAGCTTTTGTTAAGAAACTCATATCTGACAAACTTACACCTAAATTGATAAATGTTATTTTGTGGGTTACCCTAAAAAAACTAAGGGTTATTACTTTTACAACCGCGCGGAAAACAAAGTGTTTGTTGCCCGTTATGGTACCTTTCTATAGAAAGAGTTTCTCTCCAAAGCAATTAGTGGGAGTAAAGTTAATCTCGAAGAGGTTCGAGAACCCGAAAATAACATGGAATTGATGGTTGGTTCGAAACCAGTTTCACAAGGAGTTGTGGATCCTATTTAGAATACTCAAGTTCCTCGCAGAACTGGTAGAGTGCGATCGGAACCTGAGAGATATGGATTTCTCATGATAGATAGCAATGAAGTGGAAGTCATAGTTGATACGAACCTAATTCCTACCAAGAAGCGATGTCCGCTCCTGATTCAGATAAATGGCTTGGAGCCATGGAATCTGAAATTAAGTCCATGTATGATAATCAAGTTTGGAACTTGATTGATGCGCTCGAATATATAAAAACCATAGGATGCAAGTGGGTTTTCAAAAAGAAAACTGACATGGATATAAAGGTGCATACTTACAAAGCTATAATTGTAGCGAAAGGCTATAGGCAGATTCATAGAATCAACTATGATGAAACCTTTTCGCCCGTAGCAATGATCAAGTCTATAAGAATTTTACTTGCCATAGCCGCATATTTTGACTATGAGATATGGCAAATGGATGTCAAAACAGCGTTCTTTAACGGGAACTTACTTAAGGATGTTTACATGACACAACCTGAAGGTTTTGTAATTCTAGAAAATTCTAATAAAGTATGCAAGTTGCAAAGATCCATCTATTGATTGAAGCAAGCTTCAAGGAGTTGGAATCTTCGATTTGATGAATCGGTCAAAGAGTTTGGCTTCATCAAGAACGAAGATGAGCCTTGTGTATACAAGAAGATTAGTGGGAGCATAGTATTATTTCTAGTACTATATATTGATGACATATTGCTCATTGGAAACGACATTCCTGCACTGCAGTCTGTAAAAACTTGGTTAGGAAAGTGCTTTTCAATGAAAGATATGGGAGAAGCCGATTATATCCTTAGCATTAGGATCTATCGTGATAGATCCAAGAAATTGATTGGTTTAAGTCAAGATACATATATTGACAAAGTCTTTAAGAGATTCCGCATGGAAAACTCTAAGAGAGGAAATTTTCCAGTAGGCCATAGCATAACTCTATGCAAGAATCAGTGTCCTAAGACGACTGATGAGCGTGAGAGAATGATTGGGATTCCATATGTTTCTGCAATTGGATCAATCATGTATGCCATGATATGTACTAGACCTGATGTCTCGTATGCTTTGAGCATGACGAGCAGATACCAATCAGATCCTGGTGAGAGTCACTGGATTGCAGTCAAGACGATTCTTAAGTACTTGAGAAGGACTAAAGATTCGTTCTTGGTGTATGAAGGTATGGAAGATGATCTTGTTGTAAGTGGTTACACAGATGCAAGCTTCCAAACTGACAAGGATGATTTAAGATCGCAATCTGGATTTGTATTTGTGCTAAATGGAGGTGCTGTTAGCTGGAAGAGTTCTAAGCAAAGTACCGTCGCAGATTCTACAACAGAAGCTGAGTATATTGCTGCATCCGATGCTGCAAAGGAAGCTGTTTGGATCAAAAAGTTCATTTGTGAACTTGAGGTGGTTCCTAGCATTGCTAACCCAATAGACCTTTATTGTGATAATAATGGTGCTATTGCTCAAGCAAAGGAACCAATATCACATCAGAAACCCATACACATACTTAGGCGTTTTCATATTATTCGAGAAATCGTTGATAGAGGAGACGTAAATATATGTAGAGTACCGACTGATGATAACATTGCCGACCCATTGATAAAGGGTCTTCCACAAGCAAAACATGATGGTCATGTTAGGTCATGGGTATTCGATACATTAATTAGGCTTAGTGCAAGTGGGAGATTGTTGGTCTTGTATGCTCTAGGCACGTTATGAGATTTATGTCATGATCACAATGTCCTAATTAAGTCTCATATAGTTATATTACTGGAATTTTTAGACTTGAGGTTATTACAGTCTTCCACTTGATAAACATTATGATTGACATATTCAAACGTTACCCCTAACCGGGTAGTTATAAAGAATATGATTGGCATAATCGGAATCATGTAGGGAAGAGTAATAAGCCAAGAAAGGATTTGTTCCTCGTCAAGAGAGATGTCAAGCTTTGGTCACTCGTTGAATGGTATTAATTAAACCTTCAATAATTCCAAAACTGAGAGCAATTAAAAAACCCTAAACATTCAGACAAGAAAACGAAATTTAAGCAAAAAAAAAAAAAAAAAAAAAACTGCATGCACAACACTAAACAAAATTTTAAAAAATAAATAAAAAAAAAAGAAAATCATACCCAGAAGAAACAGGGTAACTTACACATAAAATTGTCTCAAACTTCTTCAAATTCACTGAAACCAACCCCAAAATGTAGTCTTTATTTATTTTTTTATTTTTTGAAAGGATTGTAGTCTTTATTTTCAAATGCTTCTTCAGTCTTTAAAGGCACCAACAAAAAATGGGTTCGCCTAATAATTAATATTAACCCTTTTCTGGTGACGATTAGAACTGCTCTCAACTGTCTGAATTTTAGCAAGAAGAAATTTAAATTTTGGTGAAATTCTCAAAAGTAAACTGAGAGCTTTTTATTTTTTATTTGGTGTTTAAATTTTTTTTTTGCCTTATCAATACATTCGGGATCGAGAAAGCATTGGACTATGTAAGTTGACCATTGACCATGGCTTACGTTCAATAGACATCGTGTAACAAAGAGATTGTAATATGTTCTATAATGGATTAACGAACTTTAACAAGTTATATCATTTGGGTAATCATGATGGCCTTCTAGGGTCCGCTCATGATTTATGAGACAAAGTGTGTTTGGACTCATTGCCAACTTGATATAATCCTATGGGGTCACACACAAAATAATGAATTTGAAAAAGGGAAAATGGCTGTGTTTTGGTCTGGCACGGCCGTGCTCTTTAGAAGACACGACCGTGCCATAAATCAACCAAGGAAAAGTTCTGGCGGATTGATTGGCACGACCGTACCAAAATATCAAGCATGACCATGCCAAGCTCAGCACTGTTGGGTTTCCAAGTAACATGCGCAGCGGAATATAGCATTTAAAATTTTATGAAACCCAAAGCCCATAGATCCACACCACGAGCGAATTTGGTCTTTGATCTTGGTGGAGAACTTGAAGCTTTAATCACAAGAGTAAGAACACGAACTTTGAAGATGATAAGCTTCACCCTCTAGCGGTATCCACACCACGAACGAATATCAAGAACACTTGATCTTGGTTGCTAGACCAAAATTGTGAAACACGTTTTCACAATGAATATGAACTATATGGAATTTTATTTGTGTATTATTTTGTTCCTCAATCTAGGATGTCTTAGAACAAAATAAAACTCTCTCAAACTCTTTGGAGACTTGCACAAAAGCTATAATATGATTCTGGCCGAATTTGGCTGTTTATATACAAGTTAGACCTATTCCAAATAGGAAACTTGTGTCTAAACCCGTCCAAAATTCTTTTCCAAAACAAATTAGGAAACCAGTCCCGACATGGTGTGCGGCCGCCCAAAACTCTTGTGCGGTCGCACATCTATCTGGAAGGTTCTGGTACTATTTGAACCAAACTGTGCGGCCGCCCAAGACATACTGTGCGGTCGCCCACTTGTCCAGATTCCCAAAGTTTCCAAAATTCCAATATAGTCTTTATTTAAGATTCGTTCTATTGTGTGTGACCCTCTAGGATTATACTAAGTTGGCAATGGGTTCAAACATGAAACCATAAGATATGATTAGGTTCTAGCAAACTGTCATACCTACCTAAATAGTATAACTAGATATAAGTTCGCATTCCTTTAGAACATGTCATAATCCCTTTGTCCACGATGTCATTGAACACAAGTCATGGTCAACAAGTCAACTTGTCTTGTTCAATACTTTCTCGATTCCGAATATGTTGTTAATACAAATGACATTGATCTAATCAATTCATTTGAGTCCGGCCGAACATTTTCATCAACATCATTCCTACGAGAGGCCCAAGCTTGACATCTCTCCGAAGAGGAACAAATCCATTTGGCTTATTATTCTTCCCTACGTAAATCCGATTATGCCAATCATACCCTTTATAACTTCCCGGTTAAAGTTAGCGTTTGAATATGTCAAACATAACGTTCATCAAGTGGAAGACTATAATAACTTCATGTCTAAGGATTCAAATGACATAACTAATATGAGATATATGTACGACATAGACCATGACATAAATCTCATACAGCGGGTCATGTCCAGTACCTTGTTCCAAACAAGTACCCATAAATCTAACATGATCATCCCATGATCATTTAGCCTTTATACTAGTGCTTAACAAGTACTAGGGACGGTGATTATTATAAGTAAACATGAACAGCAATAATAATCAAAACATTTCTTTATTGATATGAAATAAATGATAACAATTACAACGTTTATTAAACGTACCTAGGGCACCACTACCAACAATCTCCCACTTGCCCTAGGCCCAATCTCCCATGCATCTAATACCCATGGACCTAACATGACCTTCATGTTTAGCTTGTGGAAGTCCCTTTGTTAGCGGGTCCGCAACATTATCATCAGTAGGTACTCTACATATATTTACGTCTCCCCTATCAACGATTTCTCGAATGATATAAAAACGCCTAAGTATGTGTGTGTTTGGATTTCTGATGTGCTCTTGGTTCATTTGCTTAAGCAATAGCACCATTATTATCACAATAAAGGTCTATTGGATTAGCAATACTAGGAACCACTTCAAGTTCAGTAATGAACTTCTTAATCCAAACAGCTTCCCTTCCAGCATCTGATGCAGCAATATACTCAGCTTCTGTTGTAGAATCAGCGGTTGTACTCTGCTTGTAACTCTTCCAGCTTACAGCTCCACCATTTAACATAAACACAAAACCCGATTGCGATCGACTATCATCTTTTTCGGTTTGGAAGCTTGCATCTGTGTAAGCATTTACCACGAGATCATCTTCCATTCCTCCATAGACCAAAAACGAATCTTTAGTTCTTCTCAAGTACTTAAGAATCGATTTTACAGCCATCCAGTGATTTTCACCGGGGTCGGATTGGTATCTACTTGTCATGCTTAAAGCATAAGATACATCCGGCCTAGTACAAATCATGGCATACATGATGGACCAAATTGCCGAAGCATATGGAACATCATTCATTTTCTCACGCTCATCTTTTGTCTTAGGACATTGAGTCTTGCTTAGAGAAACTCCATATAACACGGGCAAGGCACCTCTTTTAGAATTTTCCATACGGAATCTTCTAATGACCTTGTCAATGTATGTACTTTGGCTTAAACCAAGTAGCCTCCTTGATCTATCTCTATATATCTTAATGCCAAGTATGTATGCGGCTTCACCCATATCTTTCATTGCGAAGCATTTTCCTAACCAAGTCTTCACGGACTGAAGTGTAGGAATATCGTTTCCAATGAGTAATATGTCATCCACGTATAAAATAAGGAATAGCACTATGCTCCCACTAATCTTCTTGTATACACAAGGCTCATCTTCGTTCTTGATGAAACCAAACTGTTGGGTATGCTTACTTCTTGACCCTCCTGTTCTCGTTAGAATTGATTGATACCATCACCTATTAATATTTTATGGACTTTAGGACCCTATGTAAGAAGTTTTATAACTTCAATTTTTAGCTTAGTCCATTTTATAGTATAGACTTAGATCACAGGACTTGAAGCGGAAAGGAATGAAGATCCAAGTGTCAGTGGTTACTGCGCAGGACTTCGCTGCGCAGGACAACACTGCGCAGGAATATCCTGCGCAGCATTCTTCCTCAGTTCAATCCATTCAGATCACCTAACTTGGAAAACGCTTTGAAGATGTACGCTTTTAAGAGTGCTAAGGTGTGCAGAAACGACAAAACAAGCACACTTAGCAGATCCAACGGTGGAGACGCGCTCAAGAGATATATTTCAAATGAAGACAGCTGTCAACCTTCTAGAAGAAGCTTTTGAATTTGGTCTTCATGCTCAGTCTCCAACGGCTCTATATACCTGCGCACCAATCATATTGTGCCAGGTCATCAACTTTGATTAGAGCTCCATCGGCTATAAAGGACACATGCGCACCAATCATATTGTGCCAGCTCATCGTCCTTGCTCAGAGCTCCAACGGCTATATTCAAGCTCTCAGCTATAAATAAGCCAGCTCATCTTCATTTCCAAGTTGCTAGAGTTTGTGCTTTATAATATCCTTGAAGTTCTGAAGATTGCTGCTTACTATTCACAGATTCAAGATCAACCTTCAACCTTCAACCTTCATACCTTCAAACTCCTGCCCAGATCCTAAGCCTTAAATCACCAGAATTCTTCGTGCTCTTCATCTCATAGATTCATAGAGCCCAGAATTTCTGAACACACACACACCTCTTGAAGCTTTTATCATTTAGATCTTTCTTCTTGAGATATACCGGTTTAGTCTAGGATTTGCTCTTCATAGATTATAGATCTTTGAGTTAGTTTGTTCTACATTGTTGTATCTTGTAACTCTCTCATATAATAAGATCTCCTTTAGAAAATCCAAGACTAACCATCTTGGTAGAGGACGTAGATCTTTCATTGATCGAACCTCTCCAAATAGCTTGTTCTTTAATCTCGCTATTTACTTCCTGCTTAATCATTTCTGAATTACTGCTTTGTTTGATCTTTCAGATTGCTATACTTTGCCGCTGTGTTTGTTATTGCTTATTGCCTTAGAAATTTTTATCCAACTCTTTAAGCCAAAACTTAGCGCGTGCGTTTTTATCCTTGCGCAGCTTTTTACTGCGCAGGTGCTGCTTAAAACTTCCGCTGTGCATTTCACACTCTCACTGCGCGCTATACTTAGCTTATTTGAGAACTGTGCGCATAAGCCATTGATTTGCAAAAGGGTTTGAAAAGAATTTTAAAACGCTATTCACCCCCCCCCCTCTAGCATTTTTCATACCCTTGTTGCCCCTTTGGGACCAACAAGTGGTATCAGAGCGAACACCTTCATAAAACTTGTTTTGTTTTTCAAGCTTAACAGCTTGGGTGCCGATTCAAGATGGCTTCAAAATCTTGGGCAATGGCTAACTATTCACATGTCCCAGTGCTGAATGAAGATCACTTCGAAATCTGGAAGCACTGCATGCTCACTCATTTTTCTTCTATCGACGAGATCCTCCACGACATCGTTCTTGAAGGACCTTACATTCCAATGAAGGCCAATCCAGATGCTGCTACCAACAAGGATAATCCTACAATCAAGAAGGCCAAAGGGGAATGGACTGATGAAGAAAAGAAATGGGTTGGCTATGATGGAAGAGCAAGGAACATCATTCTTAGCACTCTAGACCTCTCCACGCACAATCAAATTGTGAGTGGTGGAACTGCAAAGGAACTATGGGATGCTATTGAAGGATATGTGAATGGAGACAAAGTAAGCAAGGAAAACAAAAGATTTGTGGTGCAAAGAAAATTCAACTGCTTCATGAGAAAAGATGGTGAAACCTTGAGACAGACATATGATCGCTTCTGTGCTGTTGTAAACTCTTGTAAATCTCTTGGAACTACTTTCACTAATAAAGAAGTCAATTCTCAATTCTTAGATGCGCTAGGTTCCAGATATGTGCAAAAAGCAAGTCATCTGGAAGATTCTGGATTTCTAGATACTTGGCCTCTGATCAGCTTATACGCTAACTTAAAAGTGTATGAGCTAAAGCTTGATCGAATCGACGAAACTGAAGGCAAAGGAAAGCTTGTTTCCTATGTTGCGCAAAAGGAACCTGCGCCTGCTCAAACCTCAGACAAAGTCTCTACTTCCTCTTTACTCGAAATGGATGATGATGGTTTCGCTATGTTCGTTAAGCGATTCCAAAAATTCAGGAAATTCTCTAAACCTGGATCCTCTAGCAAACCACCTGCTAAATTCTCTCGTGGCAGAGTGGCCTCTGCGCAGCTTATACGCTAACTTAAAAGTGTATGAGCTAAAGCTTGATCGAATCGACGAAACTGAAGGCAAAGGAAAGCTTGTTTCCTATGTTGCGCAAAAGGAACCTGCGCCTGCTCAAACCTCAGACAAAGTCTCTACTTCCTCTTTACTCGAAATGGATGATGATGATTTCGCTATGTTCGTTAAGCGATTCCAAAAATTCAGGAAATTCTCTAAACCTGGATCCTCTAGCAAACCACCTGCTAAATTCTCTCGTGGCAGAGACTCAAAGAAAGATGAAGAATTGGTCTGCTACAACTGCAGGAAGCCCGGTCATTTTGCTTCAAAATGTCTCACTCCAAAATATGAGTACATGAAGAGGAATAATGCGCAGAGATCATCAAGGCAGCGCGGGATGATTGCTGAAGAAGACTGCGCAGAAAAGGAACTGAAGACTTGGATAGAGACTGACACTGAAGACAGTGATGATGATGACTCTGAGGATGGACTGCTTTGCTTGATGGAAAATGCTGATGCTGATAGCGATTCAGACAATGATCAAGATGCGGACACAAAGGCTGCGCCAAGGACAAAGAAGAAAGGTCCCACTATCACTGAACTAGTGGAAATGGGACATCTGACTCCAAGCAGACAGAATGGCAAGTACTTGTTTTCCAGAGCAGACCTATCAAAGAAATTTGTAGCCGCGCCTTCACGCAAAGAATCTCTTGAAATTCCTGCTGAAATTGTAATAGAAAAGAATGACTCTGCTGCTGAGCGCGAGTCTATTTTTCAGCAAGCTGAAAAGGTAATCAAGAAATTTAACTCTATGAAAGAAGCAGTGGATTTATCAATTGGAGAAATTTCACAGCTTAAGACGGAGAAAACTCTTTTAAAATCTGAGATCACCCTCCTTAAGGAGCAGATTAAAAGCATGACTCCTCTTACTGAAAAGAACCGTTTTCTCACAGATCAAAATGAGCTATTTAAAGTAAGAAACGAAGAATTGGCTGCTCAAGTAGCTGATCTCACAAAGATCACTAATGAGTGGACCAAATCTCGTATCACTATGGACCAAATTCTAGAATCCCAAAAAGCTAGTGGAGACAAGGAAGGCTTGGGATTCTCAACTAGTGATAACTTTAAATGTGCAGTTTGCTCTGAAAAGGAAAAGGAATTTACACCACAGCAAACTATTGAAATTCCTAAAGCAAAGCATTCTGCTTCAGTGGGTAAAGGACAGGAGAAAGTCCAGAGACAAAATTTCCATTATGTCTACCCAAAGAAGCAAACTGGAAAAGCCAAGGGTAAGGCTAAAGTTGAACCTGCGCATGACAACTCATATTCTGACTATGATTGCGCTTCAACTTCAAATGTCAAATCTGCGCAAAAGGGTCATGCGCATGAAAGCCATGCGCCCCAACGCCAGATGCGCATTCTTAAGAAAAGCGCACCCAAACCTCAGAAAATGATATTTGTCAAAGCAAGTTCATCTGCTCCAGTAAAGAATGTTGCGCCAAAGAAAAGTAAAGAGTTTGTAAAAACCCAATCTATAAGTGGCTTTCATCATTGTGTTGTGTGTGATGGTTTAGGTCACAAGGCTGCAGAATGCCTTTTGCGATTTGCTCCTAATGCCAAGGGACGTAAAGATCCTAAGGTCAGACAGGAGTGGGTTGTCAAAAGTTGCTAACTCTAGGACCCAATAATAAAGGGGACCTGCGTTCTTAATGTCTATCTTTCAGGTCTCCTGCCTCACTGCGCACTCTTCACAAGCTAAAGCGCATATATGGTACCTCGACAGTGGATGTTCTAGACACATGACTGGAGATGTCACCGCTCTTGAAGATGTGCATGAAGGAAGAGGTCCCTCTGTAACTTTTGGAGATAACAACAAAGGGCACATAGTTGGATATGGAAAAATCAGAAAAGATAAAGTGTGCATTGAGAAAGTTGCGCTCGTAGAAGGTCTCAAGCACAACCTACTCTCCATATCACAATTCTGCGATAAAGGTTTGGAATGTCACTTCACTGCAATGCACTGCTACATCAAAGATGGCATATCCGGACTAACTTTGCTCACAGGGACTCGTAAGACTAATGTTTACATTATTGATCATACTTCTATAGATTCTATCACTAATCTCTGTTTTGTAGCAAAGAATGTAAGTGAAAGAAGCTGGCTATGGCATAAGCACTTAAGTCATTTGAAATTCAAGTATTTGGCTAAGCTAGGAAGGGAAAATCTTGTCAAAGGACTTCCCAAAGTAGCTGACCATCATGACAGAAAATGCGCAGCATGCCAGATCGGTAAACAACCTAAGCAGTCTTTCTCCAGCAGGATTGTCTCCTCAACTTCCAAATGTTTACAACTGCTTCACATGGACTTGTTTGGACCGGTCACCACTGCGAGCATTGGAGGAAACAAATATACTTTAGTCGTGGTGGATGACTACTCAAGATACACATGGGTAGAAATGATGATATCCAAAGATGACTGCTATGATATCTTGACTGCGCTATTTCGAGAGCTCCAAACTCAAAAAGAAGACGACATCGTGAGTGTTAGATCAGACAATGGAACTGAATTCAAGAATAACGGTGTTGCTCAATACTGCGATGACCATGGAATTGATCACAATTTCTCTGCTGCTGGAGTTCCTCAACAAAATGGCGTTGTGGAAAGAAAGAATCGCACGTTGATTGAGGCTGGAAAAACAATGATAGCAGAAGCTAAGCTTCCAAAGTATTTCTGGGGAGAAGCTGTCAACACTGCTTGCTTTACTCAGAATAGATCCCTCATCAACAAAGCCTACAACAAGACTCCATATGAGCTATGGAGAGGAAGAGCGCCCAACATTGCTTTCTTCAAGATCTTTGGCTGCAAATGCTATATCCTCTACAATGGCAAAGATCATAGAGGTAAATTCGACGCCAAAGCAGATGAAGGTATTTTCGTTGGGTATGCCAAACATTCTAAAGCTTTTCGTGTTTTTAATAGAACTACTCTAGTAATTGTAGAATCTGTACATGTTACTTTTGATGAGCATTCTCTCCTTGAGCCACATCTGGCTCCAAATGATTCTGATGATTCTGCTGAGAATGTTGAGACAGGTACGCAGCCTCAAACTGTACCTGCGCAGAATGTTAATCAAGAAGATCAAAACCAGAATCAAGCAAGTCCATCGCATGCGCATACACCTGATGCTGCGCCAGAAGTGACGACTCCTGATGCACAAACTCCTCCTCCTGCGCATGATGTTTCTCCACTTCAGCAAATCACTTTTGATGATCTTGATGCTGGATCAAATGAAGTACCCATTGAAGATCTTCGTATTCCTACCACTCAACCTAACTTACCTCCCGAGGTTCGTGAAGTTAGAGATCATCCAACTTCAAACATCATTGGTGATCTCAATGTAGGGGTTCGTACTAGGAGAGCATCAAACTTTGATGATGAATATCACTCCTTTATCTCTCAAATCGAACCAAAGAAGATTGACGAAGCGCTCCAAGATTCAAGTTGGGTTACTGCTATGCAAGAAGAGCTTAACCAATTTGAGCGCTGCAAGGTTTGGACCTTAGTACCTAGACCTCATGATCAAGGCGTTATTGGTACAAAATGGGTATTCAGAAACAAGATGGATGAGAATGGAAGCATCACAAGAAACAAAGCAAGGTTGGTTGCGCAAGGCTATAGGCAAGAGGAAGGAATCGACTACGATAAAACATTTGCGCCTGTAGCAAGACTTGAAGCTATAAGAATTTTCTTAGCTTATGCCTCTCACAAGAAATTCAAGCTTTATCAAATGGATGTGAAGAGCGCATTTCTCAACGGAGAACTCCAAGAGACGGTCTACGTAGCTCAACCTCCTGGATTTGAAGATAGCAGATTTCCAAATCATGTCTTCAAGCTTCAAAAAGCTTTGTATGGACTTAACAAGCTCCAAGAGCATGGTACGATACGCTATCAAAATTCCTACTAGAGAAAGGCTTCAAGCGCGGTAAAATCGATACAACTCTTTTTATTGCTAAGTATAATGATCATTCTTTACTTGTTCAAATTTATGTCGATGATATTATATTTGGTTCTACTAATGAGTTACTTTGTAAGCGCTTTGAGAAGCTCATGAAAAGCAAGTTTGAAATGAGCATGATGGGAGAACTCACATTCTTCCTCGGGCTTCAAATCAAGCAATTGAATGATGGTATCTTCATAAATCAAGCCAAGTACACAAAGGACTTAATCAATAAATTTGGACTTGAGAATGCTAAAGCATACGACACTCCAATGGCCACGGGCAACAAACTTGACAAAGACTTGAAAGGTAAGAAAGTTGATCAAACTTTATATCGAGGTATGATTGGCCCTCTCCTTTATCTTACTGCAAGTAGGCCGGATATTATGTTTAGTGTTTGTGTCTGTGCGCGCTATCAAGCGGACCCTAGAGAAGCGCACTTAACTGCTGTTAAACGCATTATTCGTTATCTTTCTGGAACTGTTAACCTTGGACTTTGGTACACCAAAGATTCGAATTTCGATTTGCTAGGTTATTCAGACGCAGACTACGCAGCATGCACTATTGACAGGAAGAGCACAAGTGGCACTTGTCATTTCCTTGGAAATCGACTTGTTGCGTGGGCAAGCAAGAAACAAGCTGCTGTGTCCATCTCCACTACTGAAGCTGAATACATTGCTGCTGGGAGCTGCTGCTGCCAAATCCTATGGATGAAGCAACAATTAGTGGACTATGGAATTAATGAAGGAAATTGCCCAATTTTCTGCGATAATATGTCCACCATAGCAGTTTCCAACAATCCTGTCATGCATTCAAAGACAAAGCACATCGACATTAAATATCATTTTCTCAAGGACCACGTGGAAAAAGGAAACATTCATTTAGAGCACGTGGGCACAGATAATCAAATTGCCGATATCCTTACAAAGGCTCTTGACGCAAAAAGATTTGTATTCCTGAGAGGAGAAATGGGTATGCTTGAACTTAGCTAACCTGTCTATATGATTTGTCAATACTAATAATCTTGTGTTTACTTGATAAGATAATCATCATAGGTCAAGATCCATGTTTCTGCGCAACCCCTGCGCAGTCCTTCCTTTGCGCACATCACTAATGTTAATCTATTTTAAGAATTGATTGCGCTATTTACAGCTCTGAGCATGATTTTGACATGCGCACACTTCGTGGATCGCAGGTAAGTCTTCTATTTATTAGAAATTGCACTTAGGTCCCTGACTGAAAAGTCAACGCTTAGTTCACAAGGGTACTTGTGTAGTTAAAATTTTCCCTCGCCTTATTTTTGAAATTTCTTGGGAAATTACGCTTTTACCCCCGCGCATGTCCCATTATTATTAAATGCAAACGGCCATTAATGATAGCGCCAGTTAGAATTCCTGATCAACATTTATGAGGGAGTTGATATGACTGTGACCTGCCTAGACCTACTCACTCACTCGCGCGTCAGGTCTGCGCACGCGCGTTCCCTATTCGGCCATGTCGCTTTGCTATCGTGCGCCTCTGCATTTTTCACCAAATTCGCCGTCTTTCACCAAACCGCCTCGCTGACGTCATGCGCCATTTCCCCTTTTAGTATAAATCCTTTTTTACTCTTCTTTTTTCTCTCTTTCCTGTTCTCTCTTTCACAAATTCATCCTCTATCTCTCCTCTGCAACCTACCCTCCATTTCCCAATCATTTCTTTTTCTTCTCTCCTTGACTTTTCTCTCAATCTCTGCAAAACTCTTCTCTCTCTTCCCTTTTCAAAAACCCTAGTTTATTTTAAAATGGCTCCCCGAATATCGAAAGCCAAAGTAGTTGGTGAGGTCCATGAACCTGTTGAAGAGGTTCCTCCTCAAGAAGCTAAAGCTATTGACGACATGGTAACTATTTCTGAACCTTGAACTCATTTTCTGTTTATCCGCCATTGTTATGTCTCAAGTTCTTAAAAACTCCCCTTTTCGATTTTGCTCTTATCTGTTAATCATTTTTGAAATCGTCTGTTGTTTTACGTTCGTCTCTCTCTGATCTACCTTCATATGTACTTTATTTCATGATCAGTACTGTTTTCATATGTTCTCTGTAAATTTTTTTCGTTCGAAAACCTTCTAGGCAGACGAACGGTTATTCTTGATTTCTGGGGTAAATGTTTTATTTTTGGAAATCTTGTTTTCTTAGTTGTTTTTCGTCTCTGAAATGCGGTTATTTCGATATGCTTTTTGTCCTTTTTGGTCAAACATTGATTTTTAGTGTTCTTGATGTTCTTCGTGTTCATTTTTTTTATTCCATGTTCATCAAGTTCTTGATTTGAGTCGCCTTATATCTGTGTTTACGTTTTTGCGCATATCTTTCTCATTTGTTTCCTATGGAGATGCTGCTCACACGTATATCTGCGCATGCGCTTCACTCCATGCGCCATTCTTGTCTAAACTACTTATTTTGCGCAGAACTCTTTCTACTTCCTACAAGGCTGGGAACTGGATCTTGCTGCGCTACACAAAGATGCTGTCGGACGCATGATTGTTCATCTTATAGATTCTTCCGGCATCTTACCTCTCTTTACTCTAGCTCAGGACTTCTATGTCCCCTCTCTTGTAGACGAGTTCTTTGAGAACGCAGAAAGAGTCACCATGACACACAAGCAGACTCGTGAAAAGATTAATGTTATCCGCTCAGTTGTTCGGAATTACTCAGTGCGCATTGTTCCTGCGTCACTTAAAAAGCTCTACGGATTTAAAGTGGATGATGCGCCAGAAGCTTATTCTGAAGCTAAACAAAACAAGCTTGCGCAGAAACTGGTTGGGGAACCTTCTCTGGTTAAGAAGTGGAGCGTTCATGATCGCAAGGAGTTTGGTGAGGTAATGTATCACCTTTGCACCATTATTGGCGACTCCGTAAACTGCAAAAATGGAAATAAGGGCAAGTTCATTTCCAAGCAGTGGGCTTATTGTGCTGCGGTATATAATGGCGATGCTTTAGACTGGTCCTCTGTTCTTTTTGACGAGCTACGGGACGCCTCGGAGAGCTATGACAAGCGCATGGACAAGAAAGTAGCCAAGTACAGAACTCACTGTAGGCTCTTATCCAAATTTCTGATGAATGTCTCTGAGCTGCGCACCTTCGTGCAAAAGCGTCCTGATCTCAAAGTCCCCTGCACCAAGACATACTCCACCTCTCACCTTTACTCTCTGCGAAATGAAATTGGTTGCAGTGATTATCGCAAGATTTGGAACAAGGACACCAGCCCAGACAAAGAAGATTGGGTTGATAGTGATGATGATGAAGCCCCTCAACCCAAAGCAAAGAACACTGCCGCGCAGCCATCAAAGGCCACTGTGCCTACTGAACCTGAAACTGCTGCTGCGCAGGCAAAGCGTAAAGGCAAAGGTATTGCAGAACCTATGCCAGAAAAGGTGAAGGAAATCCCAAATGTCAGATCAACTGCTGGCATTAACATTGGATCTGATTTACCGCCACCTGCTCCCAAACCTTCAAAGAAGCGCAAAGATCCTCCTGCGCCTGTTCCCTCTCCTGCCAAAACCAAGAAAAAGCCTGCCTTTACCAGACTTCCTCCTGCGGCTGCTATGGTTGAAGAAGACAGTGAGTCTCGAATAGATGAGACTGCTACTGATGCTGCTAATGATACAGCGCAGGGGGAGCAAGATCCAAAGGCTGCTGACGCCCCCCCTGCTCAGGGTCCAGGAGATAGTGATGATTGGATGGATGAAGCTTTTCCCGCCTCTGGTACGCCTGCAAAGACCACTGCTGCTGAACCTGCCAATGATCCTCCTCGAACTCCACGTAAGAAACAGGTTGTGCGCAGCACTGCAAAAGGACAGCCAAAAGCTGCGGCTCCTCCTTGTCCTGAACCATCATCAAGTGCCTTCCAGCGCCTCAATATTCCGATTGGAAATACTCAACCTGGCACCTCTGTCCTTCATGATGATTTGGACTTGGAAGATGAGGATGAGGATGAGGTTACCAAGTCTGCGCAGGGCGATGATGCTGCGCAGCAAGCTCCTGTTAATCCTGAAGGTGAAAAGGAAGGAGATGTGCGCACAACTGATACAGATAGAAGCATCACGCACTCATCTCCACACAGGTCTCCTGCTGCTGCTCCTATTTATCTATCTCCCAAACAACCTTCTCCAACGCACTCTCCTCCCAAAGTCTCTCCTACTCCTGTTCAAGCTATTCCTTCCGTTCCTACAGTATCTACTTCCTCTCTATCTTCCTCCGCTGATCTTCGCCAAATTATCCAGGCTCTCAATACTATTCAAGTCAACCAGGTTGCTGTGCAGTCCCAAATGACTCAGCTCATTACTGCGCAGACAGCTATCCAAGAGCAACTTGATGCGCAGCGTTTAGAGATTGCTGCCATTAAGGGGGAGAATATTTCAAAGGCAAGTACCTCCGCCGGCCCCTCTGCGCAACGCATTCCTGATGCATTAGACCAAATGGTCCTGGACTCTTTAAAGTCAATAGCAGGGATGCTTGACAACGTCTGCACCTATTCCGCTATCAATGATGGGTTTATAGGACTGCTTAAGCGTCTGCGCAAGAGCTTAGCGATGGGTTGCATGAAGGATTTGCTGGGATGGAAGCGATGTTTTGGAGAGATTGGAACAAGGTCCTGGTCCTGCGCATGCCAATTCGCTTAATATGGAAAGTGTCAGGGAGTGCATAACTCAAGCGATGACTGATTTCGCTGATGGGTTCAACGCTAGGATGGATCAAGCCATGTTCGACATTCAAGCCAGCGTGAACACTCAGC